>CM035426.1:144842122-144844622 GCA_020310875.1 Ceratopteris richardii | reverse complement strand
AAATCAGATACATAAGGATAATAATGTCCTTCATTTATGGTTCCTTTGAGATACTTGAGAATCCTTTTGGCAGCATCCATATGTGGTTTCCTTGGTGTGTGCATAAATTGGCTTAGCACACTCACACTGTAACATATATCTACTCTTGTCAATGTGGCATAGTTGAGACTACCCAGTAGACTTTGATATGATGTGATGTCCTCTATGAGTTCACCTTCATGTGAGCTCAATTTGTGATTGACCTCCATTGGAGTACCTGCAATCTTACAATCTTGCATCTTGAATTTTGCCAACATGTCCTTAATGTACTTCCTTTGAGTGAGAAACAAACCATGATCTTTGTAGACAACTTCCAAACCTAGGAAGTAGGTAAGTGAACCCAAATCACTTATCTTGAACTCTTCTCTCGGCCATGATGTGATGATTCTGCCTCATGTCCAAGTTCCTGCAATTTTGCTTTACCTTTAGACTTCCATGCTTTGATCTTTTCCATGTGAGATTCTTCATCATCCTCTAAGGTGTCTTGTTCTTCAATCTTCTGTTGTTTTCTACCAAGCTTTGGAAAATCTTCTTCAAGATTATATGGTAAATTGACCTTCCTGCATGAATCTTCATACCATGAATTGTTCTCATCAAAAACTACATCTCTGCTTACCAAGAATCCTTTGTTGGTAGGGTTGTATAACCTGTAGCCCTTTTGATTGTTGTCATATCCAATAAATACACACCTTTCTGCCTTTGGATCCATCTTGCCTCTAACCTGTGAAGGAACATGAGCAAAAGCAATACATCCAAAAATTTTACAATGATCTAAGCTTGGTCTTCTTCCATTCCAAGCCTCATATGGAGTCATCCCATCAAGGGATTTTGAAGGCAACCTGTTAATCAAGTAAGTGGCTGTAGATACAGCCTCAGCCCATAAGTAATTAGGTAAATGCTTTTCATTTAACATAGACCTTGCAGCTTCAACAATTGTCCTATTCCTCCTTTCTGCCACTCCATTTTGCTCAGGAGTGTACCTTGTAGTTACCTCTCTTTTGATTCCTCTTTCTTGAAGAAAAGAATCAAACTCATGGGAGAAATATTCTCCCCCTCCATCTGACCTTAGCCTTTTTAGTGATTTACCTGTTTGATTCTCCACAAGAGCCAAATATCTTTTGAAACATGAAAAAACTTCATCTTTGTGTTTCATAAAGAATAGGATAGTCCATCTGCTGCAATCATCAATAAAGGAAACATACTACCTTGATCCAGATATTGAAGCTTCCTTGCTAGGTCCCCATACATCTGTATGAACCAAATCCAAGAGATCTCCATGCATATAACCTTTCTTCATGAATGGTAACCTGTGAGACTTTCCAAATTGACATGCACTGCACTTATAAATCATATGTTGTTTTGACAAATTAGGAAGTCCAAGTACACTTTGGTCCCTGCAGATTTGCTTTAATGACCTTTCACCAATATGTGCTAACCTTTTGTGCCATACTTCCAATTCTGTGAGTGTCTGACTACCATAATTAAAGAGAGCAATGTTTCTAGTGTCTTGTAATTCAAATGTGAACAATCTACCTATCTTTTCACCTTTTGCAATTCTTCTGAATCCTTGACTTGGATCTTCAACAAATGCTCCTGCTTTTGTGAACCTGACTTGCAACCCTTTCTCTACTATCTGCCCAACACTTATCAAATTCTTTGTAATGGTAGGGACATAGAGTACCTTACTGAGTAGGTTGATGTTTCCATCAGGTGCTTTGACATTGCCTATTTTCTCCACAGGATGTTTTGTAGCATCTCCTGTTTGTACCTCATGCTTATTGCTTGGATCTTCTAAATCTGATAGGAGTGCTACATTTCCTGCCACATGATTTGAACAACCTGAATCTATGTAGAAAACATGCTCATCAGATTTACCTTGTGGCATAGCCATGTTCATGATCAATAATGAATCCTCTTTGTTTGAGTCTTCTGTGTAGTTATTGTAGTCTCTCCTTCCTTTGTAGCCTCCTTGATAGTTTGAATGATTGTAGTTGTTGTAGTTGCCATGGTAGTTGTTGAACCTTCCTCTTGAGTAGCCATAACTTCCTCTATTGTATCCTCTACCTCTTTGATTCCTGGAATTCCTAAAGCAATTTTCAATTGTATGATTAGTTAATCCACAAATAGAACATGAGTTGGAGTCTTGGGATCTCCCCCTGCCTTGTCTACCTCCTCTTCCTCTACCTCTGCCATGTCTTCCTCTACCTGCATAGTTAGCTTGATATGTACCTGCTTCATCCTCCACTTTCTTTGCCTTTCCTTTGTTATCTTTAGACTTGCTTTTATCCGCGTATAATGCTGAAGAATGATTACCTTTAGAGCTTTCTCCATTTTTGATAAGCTTTGCCTCTTGAGTAAGTAGTTGTCCAATGAGTGTGTTGAAATCAGGTACATGCATGTCCATGTACAAATCCATAGCTGTGGTGAATGCTTCCCACTTGTCATCTGCCTTCAAGCCATT
>CM035426.1:144827122-144832122 GCA_020310875.1 Ceratopteris richardii | reverse complement strand
CACATAATGATGCATCCCCACACATACACATGCATACACACATAGACACACATATACACACACACATATATGCATACACACACACATAGAGAGACATACACACACATATACATACTGCATACACATACACACATAAACACATACACACACATAGACACATACACACTCATAGGTACACACACATACACATAGACACACACACATATAGTATATACACACACATGCACACATAGACACATACACACATACACATGCATACACACACATACACATGCATACACACATACAGACACATATACACACACATAGACACATACACACACATATATGCATACACACACATAGAGAGACATACACACATAAACACATACATGCATACATTTGCATACATAATGCATATGCATATGCATATAATGTACATACATACTTACATGCATACATAATGCACATGCATAGATACATACACACACACAGATACATAGACACATAGACACATACACACACATGAACACATACATACTCATAGATACACACACATACACATAGACACACACACATACACACACATACACACATAATGATGCATACACACACATACACATGCACACACACATACAGACACATGTACACACACATTCACACACACACATTCACACACATATACATACATGCATACATATTGCATATGCATATGCATACATACATACTTACATGCATATGCATACACACACACATATGCATACATACATACATGCATATGCATACACATGCATATGCATATGCATACACATGCATATGCATATGCATACACATGCATATGCATATGCATACACATGCATATGCATATGCATACACATGCATATGCATATGCATACATACATACTTATATGCATACATAATGCACATGCTTACATACACTGTCATAATGTATACACACACACATACACACATAGACACATACACACATAATTATGCATACACACACATACATATGCATACACACACATATGCATACATACATGCATACACATACACACACATAGATACATACATACACATAAATACATACACACTCATAGACACACACACATACACATAGACACACACACATACACATAGACACACACACATACACACACACATACACACATAGGCACATACACGTAATGATGCATACACACATACACATGCATACATAGACACACATAATGATGCATACACACACATACATATGCATACACACACATATGCATACATACATGCATACACATACACACAAAACACACACATAGATACATACATACACATAAACACATACAAACTCATAAACACACACACATATACACACACATACACACATAGACACATGCACACGTAATGATGCATACACACATACACATGCATACATAGACACACATAATGATGCATACACACACATACATATGCATACACACACATATGCATACATTAATGCATACACATACACACATAGATACATACACACACATAGATACATACATATACATAAACACATACACACTCATAGACACACACACATACACATAGACAACACACACATATACCTACACACATACACACATAGACACATACACACATAATGATGCATACACACACATACACATGCATACACACACATATGCATACATACATGCATACACATACACACATAGACACATACACACACATAGATACATACACACACATACACATGCATACACACATACAAACACATATACACACACACATACACACATAACGATGCATACACACACATACACATGCATACACACACATATGCATACATACATGCATACACATACACACATAGACACATACACACACATAGATACATACACACACATACACATGCATACACACATACAAACACATATACACACACACATACACACATAGACACATACACACGTAATGATGCATACACACATACACATGCATACATAGACACACATAATGATGCATACACACACATACATATGCATACACACACATATGTATACATACATGCATACACATACACACATAGACACATACACACGCATAGATACATACATATACATAAACACATACACACTCATAGACACACACACATACACATAGACAACACACACATATACATACACACATAGACACATACACACATAATGATGCATACACACACATACACATGCATACACACATATATGCATACATACATGCATACACATACACACATAGACACATACACACACATAGATACATACATACACATAAACACATACACACTCATAGACACACACACATACACATAGACACACACACACACACATATACACACACACAAACACACATAGACACTTACACACATAATGATGCATACACACACATACACATGCATACACACACATACACGTATATATATTGATTTCTAACCATTTTGTTTTATATGTTAGGTATTATGGATCCCACTAGAGAGAGAAAGGCGAAACTCACTCTCATAAAAAGTCTTATGAGAGCAAGAGTTCCGTCAGATACTCTACAGTAAGAATAAAAACCTGCATATATATATATATATATATATATATATATATATATATATATATAGATAGATAGAAAATTGAAATTTATACCTTAATAGTGTCGAAACAGATACATTACTCCATCCAAAACCATTTTGAAGGTTGAGAATAAGTAAGCTCGCATTTAGTTGTGTCAAACGACTTCCTTCATATACATGCTTTAGACATTCCTCTCGAAGATATTTCTCATTTTTAGAAATATCCATGCTCTCACTATCATTTTGATACCAATCCTCAATAAAATCTGCCATGCCATCATCTTCATCATTGTCACACAAATCTTGTACTTTATCATCTTTTGAATATAGATCTTTCAACTTTGCATATTGCACAGGATTAGTTTTGCGTAGCCTCCTCATGGAAGCTTCTGATAAATGAGGTCTTACTGGTAATTGTGAATGCTGTGGACAAATATCATCAACATCATACGTTGGAATCTACACATATAAATAAAACTCATTAGTATTCCATAAATGAATAAAAATTAAACTTCAAATATAAAATTAAGTATATAACTTATTAAATATGGTTAGAAAATTTTTATTCTCTCTAGCTAAAAGGTGCTCTTGGAGGTCTACGCCATCCATAATTCACTAATAGTTCATCACCAGCATGTAATGTAGTAATAGCATTGACAACTATGTATCTTGATACATCTCTACTCATGTATGGTGATTCATGACTATTTTCACGCTCCTCAAATGTGCAATTAGTCCTTGAACTATTATGTAACCCTCGACTACTATTTATTAAACCTGCTATATTTCCATGTGTGTAAGGTCTTCCATCAATATATAATCTTTCATTTTCTGCATGTAAAATCCTTCTACTAGTAAGGGATGCTGCGTTCAAGCATATTCCATAAGTACTCATTCTTTGAACATAACGTGAAAGTCGATGCCAATCTCCCCATCCATATATAGGACCACAAAATGACATAAGAGTGACTTCAGAGTTCGGAGGCACATACAAATCCTCTACAATAAAGAGACCACGACCAGCATTAGTAATAGTGGATGGAGCAATCGTATAGCGATTACCCCAAAAGCTGAAAACCTCTCCATCTAAAGGAAGTGGTCCTCTATTCCATCCTCCATATCTTCTTCTATCATATGTTTGTACTAAAGAACGATCACGAGCTGGCAATGGATAATCTCCAGCCGTTTCATTCTCTAAACCAGGAGGTAGAGGATTTCTAGAAACCTCTGCTTGTAATTGATGAACAGCAAGTCCATGACGTGTACGAGGTATATTTAACATTATGAGAAAAATCATCATCATCATCATCATCGAGCAAGTATTCCTGTATATCAATAATAATTTGATTTTATACGTGGTTTTTAAATAAAATAATGACATTAATATATATAGAAAATACATACCCAAGCATTATCACGTTGACTAGGTGATGGTGCACGCTCAAAAGTACCATACTCTGCCTCATGTTGAATACATTCCAATCGTGGTCTTCAATATGTGCCATAACAAGAGTTACACCAACATATAATATGCTCTTGATAGTAAAATTCATCATAATTCCTATCGGAGGACACATGTGAAGTCGTTGCATGGGTAGGAGGTGGTGGAGTACCCTCTGATTGATCAGAATCTGCACATCATAAGAAACATAAAAAAAAATATAAGTTATGTATCCATCAAATATAGTTAAAATTAAATATTTCATATACTTACAGTATAAAGTCTTAAAATTAAATATTTCATATACTTACAGTATAAAGTCGTTGCACGATGAGGAGACGGTGGTGGAGTAACATCTGATTGATCAAAATCTACACATAATGGTATTTGATATTAATAATTTGATTATCTACATAAATAGAAAATTCACATATACATATTTACACATACACACATATTCACATATACACATTTACACATACACACATATTCACATATACACAACTACATATTATTGTGGGATTAATGTATGTATTTTTTATGAATGAGTGTATATGCATGCATGTGTGTACGTATATATGTGGATATGTATATGTGTGTTTATGTTATATGTATGTATATGTGTATATATATACATATATGCATGCGTATATGTTTGCATGTATATGTGTATGTGGGTATGTGTATGTGTATGTGTATGTGTGTGTATATATGTGTATGTATTCTGACTTTTTTTTCTGTTTGAGATTAAATTAACAAGAGATATTGTATGGTAAAAAAAAATAAGAGGCGAGCTAACATACCACCTGAGTCGTGGCAGTTTTTTCGTAGATAGCTACGTCTTTAGGAGTCATTTCCTCAGCAGAAGGTACACAAATTAATAGTTTATATCTATAATTTTTTTATATTTTAGTAATTTTTTACATTTAATTTATGTATGTTTTTCTTGAATAAACAGGCTGCTGCAAAGAAGAGAGTGGAGTC
>CM035426.1:144639622-144819622 GCA_020310875.1 Ceratopteris richardii | reverse complement strand
GTCACTTTTGGGTTGCATTATTTCAAAATTTAGTTTCTAAATTATACTTTATTTCCGCATTTCATCCTGAAAGTAATGGGCAAAGTCAAGCTACAAATATTACTATTATGGATCTTTTATGTTGTTATTCTTTAGATAATCCAAGTAATTGGGATGCGAAACTTCCTTTAGTACAATTTGCATATAATAACACATCGCTTACCACTACCGGACGTGCACTGTATAAAATTATGTATGGTAAAAAGCTTCCCACTCCCATGTCTATCACTCAATTTGACATACCTATGGATGATTGTTTTGCACAAGATCATATTTCCATACTTCATGAGGTTCATGAGCACATTAAAAAGAGTCATGAATGTTACATGCGTTGTTGAAAAGATTTCCATCTTCAAGTTGATATTCAAGGAAATAAAAATATTTTTGATCGGTGATATCTAAACCCTTCTATATCAGTGATACCAAATTGGGTTTTCACTAGGAGTGCCTGCAGGTAATCTCTTAGGTGTATATGTTAGGGTTTTTCCCTAAAAGGTCATTTCAATGTGTAAATGTACCCCAGAATGTAGGGGGCATGCGTAGAAACATATAGGTTTAGCTAAATAAATGGGTATGAAAGTATATATATGAGTATTTTTTAGGTTTCTAAGGGTATGTATGTATGTGTAAGTGTTAAATTGATGTGCGTGAACCTTTAATTTAATCATGATATGAATACATTTAATTAAAATCTTTTATATTTTATACTTTAGTTAAAATATGTTACCATATGCTTTAATAAATGATTTTAATGTTGTGTTTTTTATATCAATTAAAGTAAACCTTTAGTGTATACTGAAAATTTAAGGATTAATGAATTATTAAATTAAAACTCAATTAAACTAAAATGAAAATTTAAAAAGGATAAATTATGTGTGGTGTATATGAGTCAATATAAAAGTGTGGTGAGTATAAAATTTGTATTTAAAGTGTGAGAAAAGTAAATATAAAAGAATGGTGTGAGAGATTGTAGATCAAAAGAGAGGATTAGAAGAGTTATGCAAATAAAGTAAATCAAAAAGTATGGTGAATGAAAGTGAATTAAAGTGTAGATGATAATTAAAGTAAAAAATCAAAGGATTGGTATACAAATGTGTTGTGTATGTATAAATATGTGTGTTGTTCTCTAGTTTTCCTAATGTTTCTTGTAGACATTGAAGAATATCAAGATTACAAAAGGAGCAAAGATTGAAGAGTTCTCACAAAGAATTCAAGCATTGACTTTTGGAGAGATTGGAGTTGGAGCTCTTTACCTGTTGCTTCTCTAACATCTTGTTTCTTACTAAAGCTTGGATTAGACTTGTATAAGGCTTATATTTAAATATTTAGCTTTCATAGCAAGGCTTTCATTTAGAACTATAGTTTTCATTTAGACCTATTACATTGTTTCCATTATCTGATGTCTTATAACAACACAGCGACAAATTAATTTTCAAATGAATTTACTTCATCTTTTGTATTAGAATCATTGTTTCCTCTCGCTCATAACAATACTACTACCTATCATGAATGTAATGAAACTATAGAACTAGAAATAGATGAAGTCATTAACTAACAAATTATGCAAGAATCCTTAATCTCCATATCCTATCATAATTATCTTACTAGGTTTTTAACTTTGTTTTTCATTGCATCTCCCGATCCATAGAGTAGTGAAGAATTATCCCCTCCACCTCTTAATAGAAATAATCAACTTAATCAAATTGAAAACCAAGTAGAAGAGATTATTAAAGGACATTTAACCGAGGAATCATTAATTTTACCTTCTTATGAAGATGTTATTGCTAGGTATAGGGTAGATCAACCATATGGTCCATAGAAGCATAGAGTGATAAACATTTAATAATTAGTTAAGTTTAGATATTTTCTAATTTGAATATTTAGAGTAATTTGAAACTTAATTAACCCTAGTCATCAGGTATACTTAATTTATCTGAGTTTGTTCCAAATTGGGAGATGAACTGATCCATCATCTGAGCAGCCAATACTTCCCGATAGCATAATGTTAGTAACAAACGAGTAGCTAAAGAATTTAATGAAAATGATTATGTATGGTTACAAATAATTAAAAGATGTCTGAAAAATATTCCACAACATCCTAAGGTCAAACTTGCACCACGTGATTATGGACCTTTCTGTATTATCTAGAAAATTAATGAGAATGCTTTTAGATTAGATATACCTTCACATTGCAATATACATAACTCTTTTCATATCAGTTTATTGAAATCCTTTAAAGGAACTCTACCACTTATTCCTATTTTAGATGGTCCTCCTTTGTTAGAAGAGGATGTTGAAATTTTAATTCTAGAGAAAATACTTGATTATGGTGTTAATACTACACACATAGGTAACCAATATTATAGATATTTGGTTAAATATAAAAATCATTCACTTGAAGAATCTCAATGGATTCACAAAACATCACTAACTCCACATTATTATCATTTTATGTCTTCTTGTCATTCACAATAACATTAAACTCCAGTTGTCCAGTTCCATGCATGTGTTTCTACATCGAACGCGCTTATGATTGTTCAGTGATGGGACATGTGACTGGCCATCCATGTCTATTTTATTGTTATCAGCTGCGGTAAGTTATTGGACAATTGGGAGGCATGTTATACTTTATGGAATATTGGAATGAGGGTTTAATTCCTTGAGGATTTTAATGTGTTTTGTGTTTTGATTTAGCATGTGAAGCATCTTGAGGGTGTGAACGTGCATGGAATTATTCAAATATTTTTGCAGATATTTAGAAGAATTCTTTTGGAAGATAATTAATTTTAGAAGAAAGTATTTTCAATTATTTTTTGTAAAATAAATAACAGATCGCCTTAGAAAGCAAAGTTATAGTAAGAATACATTACAACATATCGAGGGTATATTGAGGCTGTTACCGAGGAAAATGATCAGGCATAATTTTTCCACGATGTCGATGTCGTAGTCGGTATGCGCATCGGAAACATAACGCCGATATAAGTGTCGGTATAATTGCTGGTATAGGCATCGGTATGGGCATCGGTATATGTGTCCTTAATACCGATGCCTGTATCGATGCCCATACCGATGACTCTGCTGGGTATACTGATGCCCATACCGATGACTCTGCTAGGTGTACCAACACTAATACTGACGACCATATCTGCACAAATTGTTTTGGGCAGAGTGTGTTGTCTTTTGCTACAACATGATGTTGTTTAGCAAAAGACAATACACTCTGCCCAACTCTAAAATGAGTACATGTGTTATGTACTCTAATGGCAACCAAAAAATGATTTTATATGAGCAAAAATGAACCATGAATCATGTACAAAAAGTTGTATATTCCATATAGGAACCGAATACAAAATGTGACAAAACACTTCCATATACGAACCCAATACAAAATTATGGTACATCATTGCCACATAGGAGTGTAATACAAAATTGTGGCAATGTGACAAAGCACTTCCATATAGGAACCGAATACAAAATTATGGTACATCATTGCCACATAGGAGTGTAATACAAAATTGTGGCAAAGCACTACCATGCATATAAGCAAGAGGATCAAAACATTTACACCTACAATTCTGGAACAAAGCATATGTGTAAAATGAGACAAATTGACATGACATTTATAAACAACAACTAAAAATATGGAACCAAGCTATAAGTTTACCTAATCATAGATTCTCCCATGAAATGATTGCACCACATTCCTCTAAGTCCTGCAACAGTGCAACCAATCCATGACAATATCCATAAGCTTCTTCGGTTCGCGTTGGAGGACGACCCACTACCAAGTTCTATAATAAATATGCAAAATGCTAGACGAACATACATGATGTGCTTAACACAAACAAATCCAATAATTAAAATGATACTTACAAATTAGTAGCGCATACTGTCATATCTGCCGCTACCTACATGCGACGTTCCAATTGTATCTAAATGTGTGGCTCACGCATCTCGCTGTTGACGATATCGATCAGGAGTATGTTGCTGCTCATCCTGAATCGATTCCAACTCTTCAACATTTAACCATAAAGGCTTTGGTAAGCCTGCTCTGAAAGCATCAAGAGCTTTGGACCGTCGATGAGACATCACCTCGTGTGCCGTATGTTGAATCCATTCCGAACTCACAATAGGATGCCTAGGTGCTGGACGGTACTCTTCATATATTGATTGTCTGATATAATTTTTGGAATCCTTATCCTGATGGCTCCATTTTAACAATACAGAATGTCCAAAACTCTATGGAGAAAAGTTGGCAAATGCACTCACGCATGGACTTTTCGACTACATCCATGACTGAAGCTCCATTACATATGTGATATATCTTGGAGTCGTCATGGTCATGCGCTCCCCAAGGTGTACGTTGAGATCCTTTTGATCCAATGTGGAGATGTTAAAATGCATATGTATCCATATGCATGTGTATGCATATGCATGTGTATGCATATGCATGTGTGTATGCATGGGCATGTGTGTATGCATATGCATGTGTGTATGCATATGCATGTATGTGTGTGTGTACATGCATGTGTGTATGCACATGCATGTGTATGAGTATGCATGTATGTGTGTATGCATATGCATGTGTCTATGCATATGCATATGTGTGTACGCCTATGCATTTGTGTATGCATGTATGTGTGTATGCATATGCATGTGTGTATGCATATGCATATGTGTATGCATATGCATATGTGTATGCATATGCATATGTGTATGCATATGCATATGTGTATGCATATGCGTGTGTGTATGCATATGCATGTATGTGTGTATGCATATGCATCTGTGTATGCATATGCATCTGTGTATGCATATGCATGTGTGTATGCATATATGCATATGCATTTGTATACATATGCATTTTTGTATGCATATTCATGTGTGTATACATATGCATGTTTGTATGCATATGCATGTGTGTATACATATGCATGTATGTGTCTATGCATATGCATGTGTGTATGCATACACCCATGCATATGCATATGTGTATGCATATGCATGTATGTGTGTATGCATATGCATGTATGTGTGTATGTGTATGCATGTGTGTATGCATATGCATATGTGTGAATGCATATGCATTTGTGTATGCATATGCATGTGTGTATGCATATGCATGTTTGTATGCATATGCATGTGTGTATGCATATGCATGTGTCTATGCATATGCATGTGTATGCATATGCATGTGTGTATGCATATGCATGTGTGTATGCATATGCATGTGTGTATGCTATGCATATGCACATCCATATGCATACACACATGCATATGAATGTATGTGTGTATGCATATGCATGTGTATGCATATGCATTTGTGTATGCATATGCATGTGTGTATGCATATGCATGTTTGTATGCATATGCATGTGTGTATGCATATGCATGTGTCTATGCATATGCATGTGTATGCATATGCATGTGTGTATGCATATGCATGTGTGTATGCTATGCATATGCACATCCATATGCATACACACATGCATATGAATGTATGTGTGTATGCATATGCATGTGTATGCATATGCATGTGTATGCATATGCATGTGTATGCATATGCATGTGTATGCATATGCATGTGTGTATGCATATGCATGCATGTATGCATATGCATGTGTGTATGTGTGTATGCATATGCATTTATGTATGTAAATGCATTTGTGTATGCATATGCATTGTGCATGTGTGTATGGATATGCATGTGTATGTGTATGTGTATTTGTGTATGCATATGCATGTGTGTATGCATACAAACATCCATATGCATGTGTGTATGCATACAAACATCCATATGCATGTGTGTGCATATGCATGTATGTGTGTATTTATATGCATGAGTGTTCAAATATGCATATGCATTTGTATGCATATGCGTGTATGCATGTTTGTATGCATGTGCATGTGTGTATGCATATGCATGCTTGTATGCATGTTTGTATGCATGTATGTGCCTATGCATATGCATGTGTGTATGCATATACACATGCATATGCATGTGTGTATGCATACACACATGCATCTGCATGTGTGTATGCATATGCATGTGTATGCATATGCATGTGTATGCATACACACATGCATATGCATGTATGTGTGTATGTATATGCATGTATGTGTGTATGTGTATGCATATGCATATGTGTGAATGCATATGCATTTGTGTATGCATATGCATGTGTGTATGCATATGCATGTGTGTATGCATATGCATGTGTATGCATATGCATTTGTGTATGAATATGCATGTGTGTATGCATATGTATGTATGTGTGTATGCATATGCATGTGTGTGTGCATATGCATGTGTGTATGCATATGCATATGCGTATGCATATGCATATGTGTATGCATATGCATGTTTGTATGCATATGCATGTGTATGCATATGCATGTTTGTATGCATATGCATGTGTATGCATATACATGTGTGTATGCATATGCATGTGTGTATGCATATGCATGTTTGTATGCATATGCATTTGTGTATGCGTGTATGCATATGCATTTGTATACATATGCATTTATGTATGTATTTGCATTTGTGTATGCATATGCATTGTGTATGGGTGTATGCATATGCATGTGTATGTATATGCATATGCATGTGTGTATGTGTATACATTTCTGTATGTGTGTCTGTGTGCATTTGTGTATGCATATGCATTTATGTATGTGTGTATTTGTGTATGCATATGCATGTTTGTATGCATATGCATGTGTATATGCATATGCATGTGTATGCATATGCATGTGTATGCATATGCATGTGTATGCATATGCATGTGTATGCATATGCATGTGTGTATGCATATGCATGTGCGTATGCATATGCATGTGTATTCATATGCATGTGTGTATGCATGTGCATGTGTGTATGCATATGCATGTGTATGCATATGCATGTGTGTATGCATACACACATGCATATGTATGTGTGTATGCATATGCACATGCAGATGCATACACACATGCAGATGCATACACACATGCATATGCATGTGTGTATGCATATGCATGTATGTGTGTATGCATATGCATGTGTGTATGCATATGCATGTGTGTATGCATATGTATGTGTGAATGCATATGCATGTCTGTATGTGTGTATGCATTTGAGTATGCATTTATGTATGTATATGCATTTGAGTATGCATATGCATTGTGTATGTGTGTATGCATATGCATGTGTATGTATATGCATATGCATGTGTATATGTGTATACATTTGTATATGTGTATGTGTGTATGGATATGCATGTGTGTGTTTATACATATGTGAGTGTGTATGTATATGTATATATCTCTCTCTCTCTCTCTATCAATCAAAAACAAAACAATCACTTACATCAATGTAATTGTTTGAATCGTTGTCGTCAAAATCCACTTAAAGTTGTCGTTCATCAAATTTCCAAAGACTTGATCCCAAAATTTCTTGCAAAACTAAAGAGAGAAGATATTAGAAGAGGAAAAACATGAAGAAAGAAAAAAGAGTGCTACAATTTGTGTGATATACTTACCAAAACTTCAGATCATGAAAAATAGAGGTATGCTTAGAGAGAGAGAGGGGAAGAGAGAGAGAGAGAGAAAAAAAAAGTTGGAAACAAAGATATGTTGTTCGCATGCACAACGTCGACAGTAGAAGATCTAGTTTCAAAACGCTCGGAATGTCAAATTTTTGCTCTCGGGCCCGGTTAAAACAAGGGGTTGGTA
Organism: Ceratopteris richardii; assembly: GCA_020310875.1. NCBI lineage: Eukaryota > Viridiplantae > Streptophyta > Polypodiopsida > Polypodiales > Pteridaceae > Ceratopteris > Ceratopteris richardii. The sequence continues at coordinate 144,811,867 of CM035426.1, read as the reverse complement.
TGAGCATTGGTAAATAACTCGAAAGTACCGACACTCATACCGACGCTCATACCGACGTAGCTGTACCGACGCGTCCATTGGCTAGTCGGGTTTCCAAAATTTTTCGACAGTCATACCAATATTGATGCGTGACCGTCGGTATGCGAACGTCGGTATACCCTTGATATGTTGTAGTGATAGAAAATTACGAATTTGTAAATAATGCAAAAGCACGCTTTTCGAGGCATGACCCTCATGTATTTACTATTCAAGACTTAATATGAATTTCCTATAAATACAATGCTCTGATAGAGTTGTCCATAAGAGTATGTGGGGGGAGATTGTACCCAATCTGGTGTCATCTCTTGTCTCTTTCTATTCTCTCAGTACTTTTGTATGATTTTTTTTCTGTAGTATCCTCTGCATTTGTGCATCTATCGGATCCTTAATATAGAAAAGATTATCGAAAAGGAATTTAATCTTATTTACTAACATGTAATGGATACATTTTTTTATAGTGCACACCATTCCTAAGCCATCTCCCTCAAGTGAGATATCTACAACCATATGTAATTTGAATATATAATTCTCATTCATTATGACGTATGGTAGTAGTGGCATAGTGGAAACCATGAAGATGGGAATTGTAATCTTCACAAGCTTTATCGAACTCTTGGGTCCAATGGCGGTTGATATAATGGTATATTGTGGATTATCTTGATTCTTTTCTTTGACCTAGGAGATGATTTAAGCTGGTCTTATGAAATATTTGAGTAGGAAGACGAAATCTAAAATTTATGATCTATTGAAGGATTGAATTTCTTTTCGGTAAGGGGTTGGTTTAAGTATTACTTTTGTTCATCCACGAATGCTTCATCATTTCCATTAGTAGGTTTTTCGGGCTTTGAATTGGAATAACTTTTCTATTGCTGAAATAAGTAACTATCAATCTTTTCATATCTTGTTGGAAAGCGGAGGCTATACCTAGAATCATCCTCTAAGTCTTGGTCGTACTTAGTGCCCTTTCTCAAGGTATCACAACTCTTCAAAGGTATCTTCTAATGAGAAGGATGCTTTGTCACTTGGGATAAAGGTTCATCTTGTAGAAAGTCATCGCCATATTTCTTAAATATCCTAGGTAAAAGCTTGGATGTTTCGTGCCTTTATGCTTAAAAATTTATGAGGATACCCCATGCTATGCATTCTTGGGATAAAAAAGTTTTGGAGTTTATCTTTCAAGTGATGACCGTAAACTTGTGAATGTGCATTTTCAGTTTATTATAGCTAGAAACACGGAAAACATGTGTCAGGTGCTTCATAATCTCGTTTCCTATTGAGATGGACAACGCATAAAGTTCCGGATGCAAGGTCCTATCAATAAAGTATTGTAGGAGTTATAACTTGGTAATGAAAACCTTTTATTTATAGAGATGTGCTTTTTGATCATTGTAATCTTGTACTCCTCATCATTTTTCAACTAATTTTCGATTCTGTATCTTATCGATGAATTTGATGCTCTTGTAGACAAACAGTCCCCAATGATATTTTTAGAAAAAACAAAAGACAATACGCACAGTCGCCCACATGAAGATACCAAAACATGACTAGTTATTATACAAGCTTCTTGTGCACTGAGGCAGACTTGCCAAATATGTCAGCCATGGTTGACTCAAAAGTTCTTCTTTTGTTCGTCGTCGACGCACAGCCAACAGACACCAAAACATTAGTGATTATGACAAACTTCTTGTGCACTGAGGCAGAGTTGTCAAATATGTCAACCATGATTCGTTCAAAACGGAGAACTCGTGCAGAAGAAATGCTAGTTCTTAGAATCAAGGAACAGAGCTGCACAATGAGATAATGCTTCGTGCTGGTCAAGCTACCTTATCAGCACAACATCCAGATCACATCCTTGCATATACTCTGACCGACAACTCTTAGTACTGTATATCTAAACTTCGGACATTTGCTGCAACTTGCTTCCCATTGTCTCCGTCGTTTCATATGAGAGCAGTACACAATACTTTATTGTAGAAAAGTCATACCATACAAATATCCAGCGGATCATATAGATCTATCTTGGAATATCAAGTTTGGGAGTTCTCAGGTGCCCAATGCTTTGTTACTATTTCTTTCCTTTTGCCGCTCAGATGTTGCTTGTATGCAGATGAGCTGTATTCTCTGGCACAATATGCAAGATACATGGCCGCAATGTTTCGGATGAGCTGTTATAGATGTTGCTGTTTGACATCTGGAAATTCAGAAATTATAGAAATTGATAAGTCCGCTTCATGTTCGCTCTCATAGATTCTCAGGGATAAGAACATCCTTGAATATGCTAGTCTTGATTAAAACATAGCGACAGAAGAATCCAACTCTTGTTAAGCCAACGCGGAGATGCACCTCCCTTGTGCAAAGTCTCCAAATCCGTCAACGTTACGTGACTCATTACAAGGAAACCTTTTGTACGGCGTTGAGGGTCAATAATATATTGTGGTTTGGAGTCGAGACAATGCTGCCCACAAACATTCGCAGTACAACCAGGAAAATGACAAATCGCCCAAAATCTCAAACATATGAAGACGACGGATTGCGCATCTTCACAGAAAATTCTTCTTCAGCGGGAGAAGATTCAAAGGACATTGGACATAATCCATGCTTCCAAAGAAAGTGCATAACATCGTTACGCTTAACATTTGCTGTCCAATAATCTTCTTCTCTGAGTGTTAGTCTAGCATTCTAACCACATAATGAGAGACAGAAAGTTAAGGTCCTTTCCGAAATGTAAGTTAACTATCTTGGCTTCAACATATGACTTCCATTGCATTCGACAATATGTAACACACGTGCCCGCATTCTTTTTGGTAGTTTTGAGAAGCAGAGGGAATGAGAATTCCCCTCAATGCTCGTCCATATTAATCTTCATCAACACCTCTCTAAAGTAATGGAATCTGACTGCGGAAAACATTTTCTGTACGGCGTTGACGTTTGAGAATATATTGTATATTCGAAGAGGGATAAGTTTGTCCGCAAACATTTTGACGACAACAGTCAACCACGATAGTGACATATCGCGTGAAATCCTAGTACATTGCTCATATGCTATGACATCATGTCGAGCTCGAGGACATGTTACCATGACGTTTATGTTGATATGAGTCTACAAAGAACTCTGTTCATGAATAGCAACTTCATTTGTTTGGAAAACTATAGCGCAGTTTGTAGATAAACCTTCAGCCTCTTAAGCTTTTGAGATGTTAACCATCTTGATATGAATCTACAAAGAAATCTTTTCTTGAATAGCAACTTCATCTGTTTGGAAATAGAAGCCCATTATAACTATACCTCAGTTTGTAGATAAACTTTCAGTCTCTTAAGCTTTTGAGATGAAAACCATGTACATCTCATCGGCTCTGAGTAGATCATGAGTTTAGAGAATATCTGGATTCGCACAGAGAATTTGAAGAGACTTAAACAAATATACATACGAGAGACCGCATATTTTGATTATCTTTGCTTGTGTAGGTAAGTCTCCTCGGGGAAGACGTATTCGATACAGAAGTTGTGAATATGCAGAAATTCAGTCCTTAACTTCTTGAAAATCAAATATAGTGTAAACTCCTTTACAAAAACATACCGAACGCGTGTTTTCGTTGTGGCCAACAAGGCCACAGGATAAAAGATTGTTGTCTGAGACAAAAAGCAAACAAAAACAAGAAGCATCCCGAAAAAACTCAAGACAACAATGGGACACTGAATCGTCCGACGAACAAAGATGAAGTTAAGGGCTTTTGAAACCCAGAAAATAGACTGAGATGGGTTCATGGAAGTAAGAAGAAGGAAAAGAAGTCCTAGGGTAACTTTTGATAGAAATCGTATTCCAGATACCCCCCCCCCCCCTAAATCAAATTGTATTGCAATATGGAAAAGGAGATTAATGAGCTTGATTACCAAGGTAGGAACCAGTTTGAGGTGGAGAGGAGTGACAAAGCCCTAGAGATCCCTGAAAACAAAGAGACCAATGAGGAGAGATACACCACAAATAAAGAAGATGGCTTTACCACTAGTAACGAAGACAATAGGATAGTGAAATGTCCATTGTATCGATTTTTTTGGAAATGGTATCCTCTTCATTCCAACAGGAGGCCTCCCACAAGGGAAACTAGCCTATTGAATTACCCTGGAAAAGCCCCCACAAGAACAAATTACTAAGTCGAGACCTCCTCCCAACAAAAAAGAAAGTTGAGGCCAAGAGGAGAAAGGAGAAGGCCCCTCCCCACAAAGAGGGTATCTTATGACAATGATCATCATCTCGCTAAATGCTAGGGGGCTCACTGAACCCTCAAGAGTAACCATCATTGATGAATGGCTTCGCGACATACGCCTAAAATCGAAATTTATCTATATTCAAGAGACTAAATTTGATGGAGCAGACCTCCAGAAACATCTTAGACATGTCTCCCTAGCCTATGTCTAGATTTAGATGTCGTAGCCTTAGGGGTCCGGTGGGACACTAATTCATATAAATCAACTCTGGTTTGAAAAGCTTGAGAAATCCTTTGAATACTAGAGACATGAGTGGATTGTTGTTTCCTTTGGTGCCCCCTTTCGATAGTTTCTATGTATGCCCCAAACAGGGAGTTGGAGAGACTAGACACCTGGGCCTCCTTGGACTGGCTCCCCCACAATGTGCTAATTTGTGGTGACTTCAAGATGGTGGAGGACCCTACGGATAGATGGAACAACAAGGGCCGAGTCATTGATAGTCATGAGAAAGAAACTTGGAATAAAACCAATCTGCGCTTGGATCTAGTCAAATTCAAAGATTCAATTGGTCTTCCATGGTCAAATCTCCAAGCTTGTGAGGACCTGAGGAAAGCTAGACCTGATAGAAGCTACATTGCTCAGAGCATTATTCATCGATGGGGCCGTCCTTCTCTCTTGCAATGCACTGACCTCGCCATCTCTGATCACTACCTAATCATTATCTCATTTCAACCTCTCACCAATACTCGTAAGGCTCCTTGGTTCCATGCTTGATCCACTTACTTCTCTCTCCCCTTCATCCATCAGGAAAATCCTGAAGTATGGAAGGATGCATTCAGCACCAGCTCATCCCCAGCCAAGAGTTGGAGACGTGCAGTCAATAAGTCACGGTAGATCATGATAAGAACAAGAAAGATGATCCAAAATGTTCACCGTGGACATAGAGAAGCTCTATATCATAGAACTAGGAGACTTGAGGAGGAAGTGATCAAAGGAAAAGCTCAATCCCAAAAGGTTCTACGAAGAATAAGAGCACTACTAAGATATGAGGAAGAAATACAAAGGAAAAATCTACTTATAATATTCTTTAAGGAGTGGTGGGTTGGCAAAGCCAACAAACCTACCAAAGAGATGTGGAGCATTCTTAAAAAGAAACAAAACAGAGAATGGATCCCCTTATTTCTAGACTCAAATGGTGATATATACAATACAGAAGAAGAAAATATGGGAATCAATAAATAACATTTTACGAGACTCCTAGGGATATGGACTCCCCTCTCCTCTCATAGATGGGACTACATGGTAGCCATCTCTAGGGTATCCTCTCATAGGATCCCACACCACCTTCGATTCCTGCTTGATGCCCCTATCTAGGAAAAAGAAATCACTAAAGTCACTGATGCCCTTCCCAATGGGAAAAGCCGGGGGTCGGATGGGCTCACTAATGACTTCTCTAAGTCCTTCAAGTTGGTGATGGAAACCCCTCTTCGTTTGGTCTGGCAAGAGGCACTTGATTTTGATGCGCTTCCAACTTGTCTCAACAATGGAGTCATCAAGTTAATCTACAAAAAAGTGGAAAAGAACAGAATTGAGAACTAGTGCCCGATTACGATGCTCCAAACGGAATATAAGATCATTGCTAAAGTCATAGCCAATAGAATTTTTGGCCATCTGAGAGTTTGGCTAAGCAAGACCAAAAAGGTTTCATCAAAGGCACATCAATATTGGAAGCCATAATTGATATTTGGGAAGGTCTCAGCTTCACGGATGAGTCAAGACAAGATGTGGTCTTCCTCAAGCTCAACTTTGGCAAAGCTTACCATAGGCTAGAATGGGATTATATTTTGCAACCTCTTAAAGATCTCGGTTGTAGCCAAAAATTTGACCAAGATGATCTCAACCCTTTTGGGAAATGCCTCGACTCAAATTAATGTTAATGGCCAACTTTCGATGGCAATCAAATTAAAACCATCGATTAGACAAAAGTTCCTGTTGGCTCCCTTTCTCTTTGTTATCGCCATGGAAGGGCGTAGTGGACAAGTGGAACAATAGGTGGAAGTTGGTAATATGAAAGGCTTCTTATTGCCCTATAACCATGGCCACATCACCATGAGACTTTTTGCTGACGATATAAACGTATTTTTTAACAATGATTGTACTAGCTTGGAGATGTTTTGGAGGTGCTTGGATACTTTTTGTGCAGCCTTTGGATCCAAAATCAATCACTCAAAGACTTCTTTTAGAGCTATTGTCAGGATCCAACCCAACACTCTCTTTGAACATGGCCGCCAAATCATTCCCCGAGGCCAATTTTTCGGCTTCTTGGGATTCCCTTGGGCTTTGGTATCTCGTTGGAGCAATGGTGAATGTAGGTCCTAGCCAGACTCGAAAGCAAGCTAAACTATTGGAGAGGTATGCAAATCAATCTCATGGGTCGCGCAATGGTTATTAACAATTACTTCCTCTCTTGTTGGAGACCAAAACAGCAAGACCTGTCCAAACTTGAAAGTATTTGCAGAAATATCCTTTGGAGAGGAGACCACAACAAGAGGGGGTTGCATACAATCAAATGGTCCATCTGCACTAGCCAAAAGGATAATGGGGGCCTAAGTATCTAGGAAACTAGGTGCATGGCTAACAAACTTGTGGCAAAATGGATGATCAAGGCATGGTGCAATGAGGAGACTTTATGGGCCAAATTGATCTTCAGAAACAAGAATGAGTTGACTTTTGTGGGATTCTTGAATTGGAAGAATCTTGACATTTTGAATCTTTTGTTTACCTTGATCTCGGTTTTCTCAAAAAGGCTCGAATCTTGTTTTCTCCCTATGGAAGAGTTGGAATAAAGTGAAAAGCTTCATAAAAATCAGTCAAGATGGAAGTGGGCAGCCGATATTAGACAGAACGACTCTATCTCGTTTCCAATCCATGGCATCAGGAACGTGGAATCTTTGAACATTTGAAGTGCCAAGAGGCTCTAGAACAAGGGCTTTAGAAAATGGAAACATCTCTAGAAACAAGTCACTATCCAATAAATCAACTTTTACAATATTGAAGAATGGAATATTTTACAAAGTAGATGTCTTGGCTAAGACCGCTCTCAAGTTTGTCTTCTCATGGGACACGATTCCCTATTCCCATTGGGTCTCAGATGGCATAATGGTAATTGCCTAACAAAAGTCCTAAATATCAAAGTAAACATTGACTATCAGGTCAACCTCAATAAGAAGTGGTGCCTATCATGGACATGGTTGCAGTGGGATATGAGGTTCATGGCGCTCTAGCACCCTCTCACAGAAAACAAAAAGTCTGTTCTCTTATGGAAAATTCTTCATTGTGGAATTTGGACCAACCTAAAGGCTAGCAAAATTTGTGGGGCATCTCATTGGTGCAAGCATTGTTGTCGGTCCATTGAAGATGCTGGTCACATCTTCTTTAGCTCTCCTAACTCCAATAGACTCTCGCAGATTTTCCGAAAGAAAATTAGACTTTAGAAGCATATCAACTGGAAACAAGCTTTCCTAGGAGAAGCGATCGATTGTAGGGTGACTCTCTAGAATGCCATCAGAGGAGAGGCCCTCTAGAAGATTTCGCAAGAAAGATGTGATTATAACTTTGGAAACTCCCCGAAAGAGTGGTTGATTGAGAAATTGATGTTCCTCCTCAATAAAAGAATCCCAACTCTAAGAAATCCCCGCCCCTTTATGGATCATAAAGTGCTCCTTTTGATCAATAAAAAGCTTAAACCCAAGTGGATCCCACATGAGGGTGATGAGAGGGTGATTAACCTTCTTTGTAATGCCATATGAGCTTTGTAAGATCTACCCCTACTCTGTGGGATTTGGGGGGTCTAGTGGGCACTAGTCCCCTTCAGTTGTAGCTTTCTTTTCCTTTTATTTAATACAATTTTCGGAGAGTACAGTAAAGCCAAACTTCCTTTATATTAACAAAATTATGAGTTCCTATTTTTTTTCATGTGACAACCTTCCCTTCTATCACACAATCCCTTTGGCCAATTATTTTTGTCAGATGACAACCTTCGCTTTCATCACACAATCCATTTTGGCTTTCCAGTAGACCATGTGCATCTCTTATCTTTTCCATCAAAAAACCTTGACCAAAATTAATGCTCAAGTTAAAAATTAACGCCCAAGCCTTTGCTTCGTGTATACATACACTTGTTTTAGTCAAACACAGAGAGGTTCAATTTCACTTCTTATCTATGCAAATATGCTCCCCCCATAGTCACACTACAAGGAATACGGGCGCGTAGCGATACTTAATGTGACACAATTTTGTCACTATAAAAATTGGATAAAGTGTTCCAAGAAGAGTCGAGTGTTAAATGTCAATTAAACGACCAATTGACATTCTTTTTGACGTGTGGCGCGATAGGATATGCAAGAGTTACATCGAGCATCGCTAAAGCAATGATTAAAGAAAGTTTAATTTGCATTGCATAAGCGATGCTACTTATCGTACCGTATGTGATGCTATCTACATAGCCACTTACAATGCATTGGCATCGCTTAGACAATGGGGTTTCGACGAAAAAATTAAAATGCTCAGGCCTCTTCGATCGGCATCTACATGCATCTAATCTAGGTGCCCTCCAACATTCACAACTGCATTGCGCTTACGAGCTAAAACAATCGCTTGCAGAATTGTTGTTTTGTTTAATATCTATCTTACTGTCTCTCTCTCTCTCTGTTTCTCTCTTTCTACTTCTTTCTCTCTTTGAATTATCTCTCTCTCTCTCTCTATCTCTCTCTCTCTCTCTCTCTCTCTCTCTCTCTTTATTGCAGATTATTCAAGAAGCTAACCAAGCCAAAAATATGGCTAACTATTATATGTACAATTTCCATTCTTTGTACATCATTTGAATTGTGTTATTTTCATAAGTTAACATACTCACACTTATTGATATGGACATATACACTTATACATGATGAAGATGGACGTTCACACATATACACATGCACATACACACCTATATACACACACATACATGTGCACATACACTTACACATACATACACATACACATGCATATGCACAAACATTTCTACAACCACATAAAAAGATTTGCATGCATGCATTATTGCATATATACATACACAAACACATACTAACACATACTTAAATGCATGTATATGCACATCCACATGCATGCACATGGATGCAAATGCAAATGCATCCACATGCACATGCGTGTTTCATACATATACACATGCATATACATACACTCCTATATGTTCATACACATACACATACATATGCACATACATATATATACACACACATACACATATATACACATATATATATGCACATATGTACACACACATATGCACATAGATACCTATACACATATACATGCACATACACACATATACACATACACTTACACATATACATGCACATACATATACACGCACATACACATGTACATGCACATACATATATACACTTACACATGCACATGCACATATATACATATACACACAGATGCACATGCACATGCACATACACATACATATGAATATACACTTACACATGCACATACATGCATAGACACATATACATATGTGCATACATACATATACACACACATACTACACACATATACATGCACATACGTACATACACACATTACAGACATATAGGTGCACATACATACATACATATACACATACACATGCACATGCACATACACATACGTATGCATATACACTGACACGTGCACATGCAGATACGTGCATATACACATATACATTTGCACATAGATACATGCACATATATACATAGATACATACATATACATGCATATAGACACACTGACACATATAGATAGTTACCTACATGTGCATATAAACATTTTCTATACACATAGGCACACATAAATAAGAATGAATTCGTGCTTAATATAAAAAATAATAAAAATCAATAGAACAAGACTTTTCATTACTTAATACGATACACACAATTCAAAACATAATTGAAATGAGATATATATATATATCAATGTAAATACATATCCAATGTCATAATCAAGAATCCTAATCATCATCATCATCTTCATCATCATCTTCATCATCATAATCATGATCATCCTCATCCTCATCATCACGATCATCGGCATGATGTGATGTATCTGTGTGAGCACCCTGTGATGATCGAGATCATCCGTCCTATGTCTCTCTCTCTCCACCTCATCGATATATGCCTCTCAATAATAATCTTGTATTACATATAACAAACATAAATAAGTAAAACAATTTAAACATCCATAAAAATAAAATAATTATATAACATTCATTCAATAATGCTCATAAATGCATTCGGATGATCTCCCATATACTCGCTCAAACGCCGATATCCAAAATGTGTAGCATACTCGATCTCATGTCTCATAGGATATCTACCCTAATCCTTTTGCTACTATGAAAAAAATAAAAAATATTAGTTTCTTGCATTTTAGCTAAAATAAAAAATATACTTACAATAACACATATACTTACAAATGTAGCTACAAAACCATGATGGCCCCTTTGGCCTAAGTGCGATGTGTGGGCCAACTCAAATCTCTTCTTTGTAGCAGCCTATTTATTTAAAGAAAAAAGAAATACATAAATTAAATGTAAAAAATAATAAAAAATATGAGAGTTATAAATATAAACTATTAATTTGTATACCTTTTGCTAAGGAAATGACTCCTGAAGACGTAGCTGTCTACGAAAAAATTCCATATCTTAAGTGATATGTTGATAGCCTCTTATTTTTTTCCACTATAAAATATCGCTTGTTATTTTAATCTCAAATAGACAAAAAGAATCAGAATACATACACATATATACACACACATACACATACACATGCCCACATACACATATACATGCAAACATATACACATACATATATGCATATATATACACATAAAAAAACATATAACATAAACACATATTTGCATAGACACCTACAGGTGCATGCATATAAACACATTATTACAAAATACTAGTCCTGGTCTCTTTATTGTAGAGGATTTGTATGTTCCTCTACACTCTAAAGTCACTTTTATGTCATTTTGTGATCCTATATATGAATGGGGAGATTGGATCGACTTGCACATTATTTTCAAAGCATGAGTACTTATACAATATGCTTAAATGCAGCATCCCTTACTAGTAGAAGAATTTCACATGTAGATAATCATGTTGGGAATGATGGATGGACACTCCAAGAGAATGAGTAGGTACTGCCAAATCCTGCTTTGTAGCAGCCCTTTGATGCTTCAAAGTTGATAAGTAGACCTTCTTAGCTTTCCAATGACACCATAAAATGGCGTATGTACTTTGGAAATGATGTATGCAAAGATAGAATCAAACAGATAACTTTGAACTTCAAGTTTTCAAAAAAACCTTCTATTTTTTTACTAGACACCTGCTGTAACTTTTGCTCAGTATGACGAGCACAGTAGGAATTAGAAAAATTCCTTTTAGGGCTATCTAAGTAGCTTAGCAAGCTAACTATTCCAAGTGATATCACTTAAAAAGATTAACTATGCTCAGAGAAATCAATTTAGCAAGTAAACATTTACCCCCAATATTTTAGGACTGTTGCAGACTTTGACTAGTGATCACTTAGGCGAACATTTCTCTCTAATGGATTAATGGAAATCCTTAAAATTTTGATAGCATGTAGATGACCTTGATTTGGTTCCAAGACAATATAGATCTTTGAATTTGGTGAAGAAATGAGTGAGATATGATCTCCACAAGTTGACAGACATTTTAACACTATGACAGAGAACTTAGAAATGAACAATGTAGATATATGTATAAATGAACACTTGTGTACAATGCCATAGGCATGAAGATAATTGCCTAATGGTGTAGATAGGTGTGGGCTATAGTATAGACCTCACACACACTCAGAATTGATGATGAGAAGCTCGGAAAGTGATTCTTATACCCGCGACTTTTTGATGATCATTTTTATAGTAGTTGAGTTAAAGTTTGAATTTGAATTCAAACTTTTTGGCTCCCTATAATCTTGCTCCTACATCCAAGGAAATATTCCATCAATCAAAGCTAACGTTTCCACGAGTTCCTTTTGGTAGGTGTTTACAAAGATTCCAAGTCAAATGTGACTTTTACAAAAGGTAAAGTGGTAATTAACCATTAGCATTGGTTCCTATGCTTCTCCAAATGTGTATGAATTACAAGCAAAATGTGTAAGCTTGTGACTTGCACCAATAGCTCCCACTCAAGCGAAACATTTTGGCTTGGCCCTTCAATCTTCATGTATATCCTGCAATCCAATCATTCATTTCAACCTGCAAATTTTGGTTCCATCCAATGCTTTAGTTAACAAATCTGCACACTACATCTTGGTAGATACATATGTTAATTGAATGTCCTTGCTTAATAATTTCTCTCGCACATAATGGTAATGGACCTCTATATGCTTGGTCCTAGCATGATAGATAGGATTAGCTGTAAGGTGAAGTGAGCTTGTATTATCTCCAAAGATCAATGGTGACCTAGTATATAGACCCAATTCTATATACAATAGCTTGATCCATATGGCTTCTTGAGTGCCATTTGCCAAACCTCTATACTCTGCCTCTATAGAAGATAAACCAATAGTAGGTTGCTTCTTTGAAGACCATGATATTGGTTTATCACCTACAAATGAAATGTATCCAGAAGTGCTCCTCCTATCATCCTTGCATCCTGCCCAATCTGCATCTGAATAAATCTTGATATCTAAATCTGAAGTATAAGGGAAATACAAACCATGGTTTTTTGTACCCTTGAGATACTTCAAGATTCTCTTGGCAGCCTCCATGTGAGGTGCTCTAGGCTTGTGCATAAACTGACTTAGCACACTAACTAAATATGCAATATCTATCCTTGTTAAGGTAGCATAATTCAAGCTACCCACAATGCTTTGATAACCTGTAATATCATCAATTTCATCACCTTCATGGGCACTTAGTTTTAGGTTTAGCTCCATTGGAGTACTTGCAACTTTGGTATCCTACAAATGAAACTTCTTCAACATATCTTGTATGTATTTTTTCTGAGTAATATATATTCCAAAGTTAGTATAGAATAACTCAAGTCCAAGAAAGTACTTTAGTAGACCAAGATCATTGATCTTGAACTCCTTCATCATTTGGTTCTTGATTTGTCTGATTCCAATGACATCATTACCTATAAGTATGATACCATCAACATATACACATAGGTATATTACCTTGGAATTACTTCTCTTGATGAATAGAGAAGTGTCTGCCTTGCTCATGATAGAACGTTGGTCTTGAAGGTATGTGGTCAACCTGTGATTCCATGCCCTAGGTGCCTGCTTCAATCCATGAAGAGCTTTATTCAATTTGCACACATATGTTACCTTGTTTGGATCCTCATAGCCAGGAGTTTGTGACATATATGCCTCCTCTAAAATCCATCCATTCAAAAAAGCATTTTTTACATCCAATTGATACATGTTCCAATTTTTTGATGCAGCCACACTCATCAACACCCTGATGGTTGGCATCTTGGTCACAGGTGAGAATGTCTCTTCATAGTCAATGCCTTGGTTTTGTGCAAAACCCTTGGCCACCAATCTAGCTTTGTACCTCTTAATTGACCCATCAAAATTTCTTTTGATTTTATAGATCCATCTGGATGCAATTACCTTCATGGACCCTTTCTTTGGTACTAGTTCCCATGTGTCACTTTCTTTGAGTGCTTCAATCTCCTCATCCATAGCTTCTCTCCATTCTCTTTTGGTCTTTGCTTCTTCATATGATCCTAGTTCTTCAGTTGACGTCTTTGGCAAGGTAAATAGAATGTTTAGTAGCAAGAGATGTGTCATAACCATATCTAATAGGTTCTTTCATCTCCCTTTGTGATCTTTTGATTGATTGATTTGAAGATTTAGGTATGCCTTCAAACTTCCTCATCTTGACTTTGCCCTTGGACTTCCATGCCTTGAATTCTTCAAGATCGATAATGTCTTCATCATCTAAATTTGAGTCTTCATTCTGAGTAGGTTCCTCCTTAGCAAGACTTGGAAACCCCTCGTCCAAGTCATAGGATAGTTTGAACTTCCTGCATTCATTCTCATACCAAGAATCATTTTCATCAAAGACAACATCTCTACTAACCATGAATCCCTTATTGGAAGGGTTGTAAAACCTGTATCCTTTCTGATTTAGATCATATCCAATAAAGATACACTTCTCAACTTTAGGGTCTAGCTTACCTCTTATCTCAGAAGGAATGTGTACATATGCTACACATCCAAATATCCTACAATGATCAAGTGAGGGTCTCTTCCCATGCCATGCTTCATAAGGTGTCATCCCATCAAGGGACTTAGATGGTAACTTGTTTATGAGGTAAGTGGCAGTAGAAACACTCTCTGCCCATAGGTAATTAGGTAACTTTTTTGCATTCAACATAGACCTAGCTGTTTCAACAATCAACCTATTTCTTCTCTCAGCTACCCCATTCTGTTCAGGAGTATACCTTGTGGTGATTTCTCTCTTGATTCCTTTGTCCTGCAAGAATGCTTCAAACTCGTTGGAGAAGTAATCACCTCCTCCATCTGACCTTAGCCTCTTTAGATTCTTCCCTGTCTGATTCTCAACAAGTGCAAGATATTTTTTAAAATAATTGAACACTTCATCTTTGTGCTTCATAAAGTACAATATAGTCCACTTGCTATAATCGTCAATAAAAGATACATAGTACCTTGATCCTGAGATTGAGGGGTCTTTGCTTGGTCCCCATACATCTCCATGGACAAGCTCTCGGTAGTCCTCATGCATGTAGCCTTTCCTTGAGAAGGGTAACCTGTGAGACTTCCCAAACTCACAAGCACTACATTTACATATCATGTGTTGTTTGGAAACATTGGGTATTCCAATTACACATTGATCCCTGCATATCTGTTTCAAGTTTCTTTCTCCTACATGCCCTAATCTTTTATGCCAAATCTCAAGCTGTGAAAGTGTTTGATCTTTATAACTGTAGAGTGCAATATTCTTTGTGTCTTCTAGCTCAAAAGTAAAAAGTCTACCTAATTTTTCTCCTTTTGCTATTCTCTTGAACCCCTACTTGGGATCCTCCACAAATGCTCCAAATTGGTTGAATCTGATCTGCAAACCATTTTCCACAATCTGTCCAACACTCATCAAGTTTTTGGTAATGGTTGGTACATATAGTACCCTACTCAACAAGTTCTGATTTCCATCAGAAGTCTTAAAATTTCCAACTTCAACTACTGAGTGCTTGGTTTCATCACCTGTTTGTACTTGATGCTTACCTTTTGGCTCTTCAAGGTCAGAGAGTAGAGCTACATTGCCGGCCACATGATTTGAGCATCCTGAGTCAATGTAGAATAGGTGGTCATCATTTGTACCTAGTTTTGAAGTCATGTTCATGATCAGAAGAGAATCATCCTGCTCTTCTGTATAGTTGTTGTAGTCCTTCCTGGATTTTAATCCTCCTTGGTAGTTGCCATTGTAGTTGTTGTTGTAGTTATTGTTGTAGTTGCTGTTATAGCCTTGGTGATTGTTGAATCTACCTGATAAACCACAAATGTTGCATGGTGAGGAGTTATAGGATGGGCCCCTACCTTGCTTACCTCCTCTGCCCCTTCCTCTTGATGATCTTCCTCTCCCTGCATAGTTTGCTTGGGAGGTAGTGCCTTCATCCTCTATCTTCTTGTTCTTGCCTTTTATCAGTGTATAGGGCATAAGAGCTATTACCTTTGGATTAGTCTCAATTCTTGTTGAGCTTGGCTTCATGAGTGAACAATTGCCCCATGAGAGTGGTAAGATCTGGAAACTGCATGTCCATGTAAAGGTCCATAGCAGTGGTGAAGCTTTCCCATTTGTCATCAGCTTTAATCCCATTGATCAGTTGCCTTACTACCTGCTCTTCTTCGATCTCTCTCCTATGCTTGCTAACTGATCTACTACATCTTTAATCTTAGTTAGAAACTCTGAAATGACAATTTTGTTGAGGATTGGTATCAAAATGACAGTGAGAGAATTGATGTTTCTTGTCAATATCTTCGAGAGGAATGTCTAAAGCATGTATATGAAGGAAGTCATTTGACAAGAGTAAGTGAGAGCTTACTTATTCTTAATCTTAAAAATCATTCTAGATCGAGTAATGTATCTGTTTTGCACTATTAAGGTGTAACTTTTAATTTTTTATATATTTATATATATACATGCATAAATATACACATATAAATACATGCATACATAGACATACACATATATATACAAGAATGTATACACATATATAAACATACACACACATATACACACATAAACATGTTAGGAGAGTAAACTCAAATTATACATACCTCTATCGAATGAAGATATTTTTTCCATCTAGCCTTTGGAATGGTTCGCCCAACCTTTAGTCTTCCTGACACATTTGCTTATCCTATTCTAGTCAAGCTAATACCTTCACTACTAACTCTTCTTTGAATTTTGCATACAAATATTCAGTATGAGTTAGCTATGGAGGTATTAAGTCCTTTGAAAAATAGTAGAAGTAAATTTACATCAAAGATTTTGAAGGATAGAAGAATAATTCTAAAGGATGGACGGACCAAAAGTGTTGAATCAGTGCAGGTTTTTGTTTTTACCTTATCTAAGGTAAGAACAAGAACTTGCATTGAATGAACACTTTCTGTCCACCCATACTTTAAAACTATTCATCCATCTTCCAAAATCTTTGAGATAAATTTTCTTGTCTTATTGTCCAAAAAACCTTATACCTTCATAGTTAACTCATACTTAATCCCTGTAAACAAATATGTAGTCTTAGTTAGCAAGGCAGGTAATAGATTGACTATAAAATGGGAGACAGCCAAACGATTAAGTGGTCTAGATATCTATATGAAAGTCTACAAACCACAATAAACAAAAGGAAAATTAAAATGGAAATCAAATATACACAACTACACATGCATACATACATATACATATATACACACATACACATACATATATGCATACACATACATATACACATATACACACATACATACATATACAAAATAATATGCATATATACACACACACACACACATATATATATATATATATATATATATATATATATATATATATATATATATATATATATATATATATATATATATATATATATACACACACATATATATATATATATATATATGTGTGTGTGTGTGTGTGTGTTTATTTATTAATATGTGTTTTTTCATGAACTTACAGGTTATTATCTGAAAAGTTTTTACCAAGTTTGAGTATTCTTCCTACCTCACATGATGAAATGAAGAAGATAATTAACAGTCTTGGTATAGATTATCAATGTATACATGCATGTTCTAACAATTGTATTTGTTATATAGGTGAATATGCAGACTCTTTGACATGTCCAAAATGTGAATCTCTTCGATATAAGGATGAAGAAGGTAAATTCCCAAAAAAGGTATTGCGACATTTTCCATTGGCTCCACGGATTAGACATGTGTTTCAAAGCTCCAAATTAATAAAGCTTTTGACATGGGAAGATGATCATAAAATTATTGATGGAATAATCAGAATTCCTAATGATAGTGTTGCACTTCATCATATTGATTCTACATGGCCTAATTTTGCACAAATTCCATAGAATCTAAAGTAAGGAGCTGCATTAGATGGGGTTAATCCATTCTTTATGAAATCTAGTAAATGGTCAACATTGCCAGTGGTACTCATAAACTACAATCTTCCGCTAGATCTTGGCATTAAAAAGGAACATTTAATGCTTTCACTTTTAATCCTAGGAAAAAGACAAGCTCAAGTGAATAGGACTAGTGCGAATTATGGAGAGGTATTAATGTCATTGATGTATCAAAAAGCATCAATGAAATATATATTATGGTTCGTGGTATTGTGGCTTGGACTATTCACGATTTTCCAAGATATGGTGTTTGTTCACATATTGCTGTAATTTTCTTATTCAATATGCATATAAATAAGTGTAAGTTAATCTATTTATATTTTTTTCATTTTCATGATGCAGGAATATGTACTAAGGGGTATAAAGCTTTTCCATATTGTGGTGATTGGTTGAGATCAATGTATAGTACGAATCTCAACAAAAATATTTATCTTTGACATCGAAAATTCTTGCTTTATGATCATCCATTAAGATCTTAAAAAGAATTGATACATTCTAATGGAAAGCTTGAAACACATCGGTGTCCAAGACTTATGATGCCTATTGATTGGTATGAAAAATGGACAGATGGATCTTTGATACATCGAGAATGAGAAATCTTTAGTGATGATGAAGATAATGAGAATGTGAAGAGAGCTAAAGAAAAATTGCACTCGTAGAGAATATATCAATATGGTATTCTTTGGAGTATTGGAAAGAGTTAAAAGTATGTCATCTTATTGATCCTATGCATATATTCAAGAATATTGGTTCTTCATTATGGGAGCATCTTCTTGGACTAAAAGATACCATAGCATCAAGGAATGATTTGAAGGATCAAAAGTCAAAACCAAAGTTATGGCTAGTTTTTGATAGACATCGATAGGAAACGACTTATGCACCTCCTCCTTCGGTACTTACGACAAAGAAGATACAAACTATCAAAAATAGGATTCATTTGATTCAGACTCCTATAGGATATGGAGCATCTTTCCAGGACATGTTTACTATGGATGATAAGAGCTTATCTAGGTTAAAGACCCATGATTGCATAACTTTTTGAAACATATTTTACCTTTGGTTATCGATGGATGTACAAAAAAAGGAGTATGAGATGTGATCTATTGTCTTGGATCGTTTATAAGGTAATTATGATACTTTTATATTTAATATATATGAATATTTGATATATTTTATTTTTGAATTAACTTCTTTATAATTTTTTTTTGATATGTATAGGTGGATTACATCAAAAGAGATTGACAAAAACTTGATCCCACGAAAGAAACCTGAATGCAAAGAGCTACTATGTTTGATGGAGAAAGAGCTTCCTACTTTATTTTTGATATTCAGGTTCATTTATTAGCCCATCTTGTATTTCTTATCCCTCTCATCATGCTCACTACCAAAATTAAAAAAACATCATGTAAATAAAACATAAGATATTTATTTCAATTTATATGTAAAACTTATACTTACTTCCAATGAAATTGTACAAGGTGCAGGTAAGAATCGCATAATGCTCACAATCTTCTCTTGAACTCCAATCCATTCCCTATATACACTATATTCCCTTATTGCTCTATATCACACTCCAGCCCTTAGGATCCTATGCATGTCCTCATAGGCACTAGTGCTCTACTCTCATGATCTGGAGGTGGTATAGGTGTCTTGGAAATAGATAGATAAAAATAAATAAAAATGTGTTACAATATCATTAAAAAATGTGAAAAAAAACATACTTATGAGCAGATAGTATGTGGAGTCGTAGAAGAGCCCTCCACTAATCACTGGGTAAGCATCCAACTCATCATTAGGCATGTCTGAGTACTCATGCATGATGATCGATAAAGTATCTGGCAGAACTCTTGCTCTCATCAGACTTTTTATGAGAGTGAGTTTTGCCTTTCTCTCTCTACTAGGATCCATAATACCTATACATATGGATTAGAAATCAATATATGTATGTGTACATATGTATGCATGTACATGTATGTGTGTATATGTATGTGTATGTATATGTATATGCATATGTGTATGCATATGCATGTGTATGTGTGCATTGTGCATGCATGTGTATGTATATATGCATGTGTATGTATGTGTGTATGTTTGTGGGCATGTATGCATGTGACCTGATATGCATATGCATATATGTATGTATATGTATGTTTGTGTATATGTATGTGTATGCATGTGTATGTGTGTATGCATGTGTATGTGTATATGCATATGTGTATATGTGTGTATCTATATGTATGCATGTATATGTAAGTACGTATATGTGTGTGTATGTGTATGTAGGTCTATATGTGACTGTGTGTATATGTGTATGCATGTAAGCATGTATGTATGCATGTGCATGTGCATTATGTATGCAAATGTATACATCTATGTGTATATGTGTGTCTGTATGTGTGTATATGCATGTAAGTATGTATGTATGCATATGCATATGCAATATGAATGCATATGTATGCATATGTATGTATATGTATGCATGTATGTGTATGTGTGTGTATGTGTCTCTTTGTGTGTGTATGCATATATGTATCTATGTATCTATGTATCTATGTATGTATATATGCATATATGTGTGTGTATTTGTGTGTGTGTGTGTGTGTGTGTATTTGTATGTGTGTGTGTGTATGTGTGTGTATATGTGAGTGTGTGTATGTGTGTTTGTCTTTGTGTGTATGTGTGTGTATGTATGTGTGTGTAAATCTAAGTGTATATGTGTGTGTATGTGTGTGTATGTGTGTATATGTGTGTATCTGTGTATGTGTATGTGTGTGTCTATGTTTGTATATACATGTGTATGTGTATATATGTGTGTGTATGCATGTGTATGTGTGTGTAAATCTATGTGTATGTGTGTGTATGTGTCTATGTGTCTATGTGTGTATGTGTGTATGTGTGTGTCTATGTGTGCATATACATGTGTATGTGTATATTTGTGTGTGTATGCATGTGTATGTGTATCTCAAAATGTGTGTGGATGTGTGTTTCTGTGTGTGTGTGTGTAAGTGTGTATGTGTTTGTGTATGTATGTGTGTGTGTATGTGTGTGTGTGTATATGTGTGTATGTGTGTGTGTCTTTGTGTGTATGTGTGTGTCTACATGTGTATATATGTGTGTATACATGTGTATGTGTGTGTGTAAAATTATGTATGTGTGTGTATGTGTCTATGTGTGTATGTGTGTGTAAATGATCAACCATACACTAAGAACAAGCTCTGAGAAAGTCACTATTTTAATGGAGTGCTGACAGAGAAGTAGTATGAACAGATATAGTCCACTTTAAGTGAACAGATCTCCCGTTTGAAAAACCCAATTGGAATGAAATTTGGTGCATACATAGTAGACTTATAGAGAAAACTTTAACAACATAAGTCATTGAAAATTATGGATCATGCTTAGAGAAATCGTCTCTGCAACCTCACTGAAGAAACTGAGAGATATGGCATTGAACAATACACTCGCAAAAGCATGAAGGTATGGACACAAATGATAGTCAAAATGAATGTATGTTGATTGTAAAGTACAATGGACGTATATGTATGTGTGCCTTGAAACCACACTTTGATATGGCGTAAATCTTTGCTCATGGTGATCTCAAACCGTGACTAAAAAGCCATGTATTTATAGTGATGGTCGGAGCCTAATTTTGAATTTGAATCTCTCCTAAAATCATCCTCCACTGTTTTAGTGATTGATTCTCCTACTCACTCAATCATGAATTCGGGCCTTACTCCTACATCAAGAGGACTCGTGGCTTTCTCTTGGCTTTTACAAGGAATTGATATTTCCTTTAAATTTCTAAGTCTTTTGGTGACTCAATCCACCACTTAGACTTTTCATGGAATTGTTCCAACAGCTCCCCCTCAAGTCAAGGGAGCTTGAGGTCTTCAATCTTCCAAGATTACCTACAGACGAATAATAACTTTAAATTTTCTGAGTATGGTTCCATCTAGTGACTTGGTTAAGATATGTGCACATTGTTGATGGGTTGATACATAAGATAGCTGAATTTCCTTGCTCACAATCTTCCCTCTTACATAGTGATAAAGTACTTCAATATGTTAAGTCCTTGCATGGAAAATTGGACTCGCAGCTAAGTGAATGGAGCTCACATTGACACCAAAGATACCTGAAGTTCCAAACTCCAATCCAAGATCTATAAATAGTGTCTTCATCCACATTCCTTCTTGAGTAGCTATAGCAAGACGTGTGTATTCAACTTTATTAGAAGAAACTACAACTATGGGTTGCTTCTTGGATGACCATGAGACAAGTTTTGAACTTGCAAAGGTAAGATAACCTGAGTTGCTTTCTCTCCTCCTTAGAGGAAGCCCGATCTTCATCAGAGAACAATTTCAAACTTAAGTCTGATACATAAGGGTAGTATAACCCTTCATTCATGGTCCCTTTGAGATATCTGAGTATCATCTTGACAGGCTCCATGTGAGGTTTCCTAGGTGTGTGCATAAATTGATTAAGCACACTCACACTATAACATATATCTACCCTTGTCAATGAGGCATAGTTCAAGCTACCCACAAGACTTTGATAATCTGTCACACCTTCTATGAGTTCACCCTCATGTGAGCTCAATTTATGATTAAGCTCCATTGGAGTACCTGCAGTCCTTCAATCTTTCGTTTTGCACTTTGTCAAGAAGTATGTAATGTACTTTCTTTGAGTAAGATATAGACCATGATCCTTGTAAACCACTTCCAATCCTAGGAAGTATGAGAGTGACCCTAAGTCACTTATCTTAAACTCTTCTTTATTTTTCTTCTTTGATTTTCTTGATTCCATCTACATCATTTCTTGTTAGTATAATATTATCCACATACACACACAAATAGATTAATTCAGAATTACTCTTTTTTATGAATAGTGATGGAATTGCCTTGCTAGGTTGGTATCCTTTGTCCAGCAAGAATGAGACAAGCCTATGATTCGAAGCCCTTGAGGCTTGTTTCAGCCCATATAAAGCTTTAGTTTTAAGTTTACACACATAATCAGGATATATGTGATTCTCAAAACTAGGTGGTTGTGCAATGTACACCTCTTCTGTTATCCATCCATTAAGAAATGCATTTTTTACATCCAATTGAAGTATATTCCAATCCTTGGAAGAGGCAATAATAATAAGGACCCTAAGTGTAGGCATGCCATAGGAGAGAAAGTCTCCTTATAATCAATTCCCTGAGTTTGTGCAAAGCCTTTTGCCACAATCCTTGCCTTACACCTATTCATGGAGCCATCTGAGATCTTCTTCAATTTGTAGATCCATCTTGATCCTATCACTTGCATTCATGGAGACTTAGGAACTAGTTCCCAAGTGTTATTCTCCTCGAGAGCTTCAATTTCTTCTTCCATTGCATGCCTCCATTCTGATTTATTCTTGGCGTCCTCAAATGTTGAGGGTTCCTCTTGATTTATATCCTATGCTAGATAGAATGAATGTTCAGTGACTAGAGAAGTATCAAACCCATACCTTTCTAGTTTTCTTTTCTTCCTCATGGACCTTCTTAGGCCATTATGTGATGATTTTGCCTCTTGTCTAAGTTCTTGTATTTTTCCTTTACCTTTAGACTTCCACATTTTGAGTTTCTCATACTCAGTTCCTTCATCATCTTCTCAGGTATCTTCCTAAATGAATCTTCATACCAAGAATTATTCTCATCAAATACTACATCTCTACTAACCAAGAATCCTTTGGTTGTTGGGTTGTATAATCTGTATGCCTTTAGATTGTTGTCATATCGAATGAATACACACCTTTCTACTTTGGGATCCATCTTTCCTCTAACCTGTGAGGGAACATAAGCATAAGCAATACATCCAAAACTCTTACAATGATCCAGGCTTGGTCTTCTTCCATTCCAAGCCTCATATGGTGTCATGCCAGCAAGTGATTTTGAGGGTAACCTATTAATCAGATAAGTCATTGTGGATACATCCTCAACCCATAAGTAATGAGGTAAGTGCTTCTCATTTAGCATAGACCTTGCAGCTTCAACATTTGTCCTATTCCTTCTTTCTGCCACTCCATTTTGTTGAGGAGTGTACCTTGTAGTAATCTCTCTTTTGATTCCTCTGTCTGGAAGAAAGGAGTCAAATTCATGGGAGAAGCACTCTCCCCTCCATCTGACCTTACCCCTTTTAATGTCTTACCTCTTTGATGCTCCACAAGAGCCAAATATCTTTTGAAGCATGAAAAGACTTCATCATTGTGTTTCATAAAGTATAATATAGTCCATCTACTATAATCATCGATGAAGGAGACATAATAACTTGATCCACATATTGAAGCATCCTTTCTAGGTTCCCATACATCTGTATGAACCAAATCCAAGAGATGTCCATGCATATATCCTTTCTTCATAAATGGTAACCCTTGACACTTTCCAAATTCACATGCACTACACTTAGAAAATCATGTGTTGCGTTGACAAGTTAGGGAGTCCAAATACACTTTGGTCCCTGCAAATTTTCTTTAATGATCTTTCATCAATATGTGCTGACCTTTTGTGCCATACTTCCAACTCTGTGAGTGTGAGACTATCATAATTAAAGAGATAAATGTTTCTAGTGTCTTGTAATTCAAATGTGAACAATACCTATCTTTTCACCTTTTGCAATTCTCCTAAATCCTTGACTAGGATCTTTAACAAATGCTTCTGCTTTTGTGAACCTAACCTATAGGCCTTTTTCCACAATGTGTCTTATACTTATCAAGCTCTTTGTGATGGTAGGGACATAAAGCACCTTGCTAAGTAGGTTGATATTTCCATTAGGTGCTTTCACATTTCCTATCTTTTCAACCAAATGCCTTGTATCATCACTTTTCTGCACTTCATGCTTGTTCTTTGGATTTTCTAAATCTAATATGAGAGCCACATTTCTTGCCACATGACTGGAACACCATAAACCTATGTAGAAAACATGCTCATCAAATTTACCATGTAGCATTGCCATATTCATGATTAGCACTGAGTCCTCTTGATTTGTGTCTTCTTTGTGGTAGCCATTGACATTGTTGTTCCTTCCTCTAGAGTAGCCATAACTTCCTCTATTGTATCCCTTGCCTCTTTGATTCCTAGAGTTCCTAAAGCAGTTTTAAGTTGTACGATAAGTTAACCCACAAATAGAGCATGAATTAGAGTCTTGGGATCTTCCCCTGCCTTGCCTTCCTCCTCTGCCTCTTCCTCTACCATTTCTTCCTCTACTTGCATTGTTAGCTTGATGTGTACCTGCTTCATCATCCACTTTCTTTCCTCTTCCTTTTTTTTCTTTGGAATTTCCTTTATTAGTATACAAGGTAGAAGATTGATTACCTTTGAAGTTTTCTCCATTCTCGATAAGCTTGGCCTCTTGAGTAAGTAGATTCCCTATGAGTGTATTGAAATCTAGTACATGCATATCCATGTATAGATCCATAGTTGTGGTGAATGCTTCCACTTAAACATATCTCAGGATTGAAAACCCTGTTGGAAGAGATGGTTGGATACGACAAGAGAATGATTTGGTACTACTAATACCTACTTTTTACCTTACCTCTTTCACTTCAGAGTTGTGTTTTAGGCCCCTTTATCTTGCGAATGACATGAACTAAGTGCCTATGTACTTTGGAGATGATGCTTCAAACAATCAGATCAAAACATATAACTTTGCATATAGCTAGTGATAAAAACATTCTATTTTTATCTTGATACTTGCTGAATATTTTCCTTAGTGCTCACAGTATAGTAGAAATCAGCAAACTTACTTTTGGGTGAATCAAATTAGCTTGGAGAGCTAATGATTCCAAGTGGAATCACTTAAAATGATAGACTATACACTAAGCAATGAGTTTAGCAAGTAGAAGCTTGCCCCTGACTTTTTAGGGAATGTGTAGAGAATGACCAGAGACCACTTTGATGCAAATTTCTCCAAATTTGCTGACTCAAATCGCTTCAAATTTTGATAAATCTATGAGATGGGTCCAAAAAGCTATAGAACATAAAAAATGTTGGAGAGATCACTAATATATGATCATCACAAGTGCATTGTTTTGAGTGGTCATGGCAGAGAGATGAGTAGAGATAGTCAATAATGTAATGTATTATAGAACAATGATATACATGATCATTGGCAAAGAATGGATGCCCAATGATAGTGCTAAGAGAAATCTTTGATGTGTGCCGCTAAACATATACAAATGATCAGCAATAAGCTCAGTAATGGGGGCACATTTGGCCGCGAGATTATAGCCTCTTTTTATAGTGACTTTTCCAAGTTTGAATTTTGAAATTCAAATAGATGCTCCACCTAAAAGTACTCCTCTAAGTTAGGAGTGACTTTACCAAATGAGATTCGTAGCTTTTAAATCTCTAAACTCCACGAGATATGTGGACTTACAATATTCTTCCAAGTCAAATGACTTTTACAGTAGTTAATGGTCAAAAATTATAATCAAGGGTTCATGTGGACCTTCAAATGTTTGCACATAGCTCCTTCAATGCCTAGCAAAGTGTGAAGGCTTGGCATTTTTACCAACAGCTTCCCCCACGCCAAACATCTTGGCTTGCTCTTCTTCATCAATCCTCTTGAATGTCCTATAATCCAATCATAGCTTTAAACCTGTAGAGTTTAGTACCATCAAGTGCTTTTGTCAATAAATCTAGACATTACATATTTGTGGATACATGTGCAAGTTGAATCTCCTTGCTCAATAGCTTCTCCCTAACATAATGATAGTGAACTTCTATATGCTTGGTTCTTGCATGATAGATAGGATTTGTTGTAGGATGCAAAGAACTTGTATTGTCACCAAAAATCATTGCTGAGTTAGAGTGTAGTCCCAAATTTGAGTAGAGCAACCTAATCCATATGGATTCTTGATCTGCATCTAAGTATGACTTGATGTCTAAATTTGAAGTATATGGAAAGTATAAACCTTGATTTTGAGTACCCTTGAGATACTTCAAAATCCTATTGGCAACTTCCAAGTGATATGCTCTAGGTTTATGCATGAATTTACTTAAAACACTTACTCCATAAGCTATGTCACTCCTTGTCAAGGTTGCATAGTTTTAGACTTCCAACTATGCTTTGATACTTGCAATGTCTTCAAGCAAATCACCTTCATGAGCACTCAGTTTATGATCTACGTCCATAGGGGTGGTAGATATCTTGTCATTCTCCAAGTGGAACTTCTTCAACATGTCATGCGCATACTTCCTTTGAGTAATGTAAATTCCAAAATTTGGATAGACCAATTCAAGTCAAAGAAAATACTTTAGTGGCCCTAGGTCACTCATTTTCAACTCTTGCATCATTAGGTTCTTAATTTTGTTGATGTTGTTGGCATCACTACCTATAAGGATGATATCATCAACATACACACATAAATATATCAACCCTGAATTGCTTCTCTTGACAAATAGAGAAGTATTTGCTTTGCTCATCATGAATCCTTGATCTTGAAGGTATGTATTCAACCTATGGTTTGATGCCCTAGGTGCCTGCTTCAATTCAGAAAGAGCTTTGTTCAACTTGCACACATAATTTACCTTGCTTGGATTGTCATAACCAGGAGGTTGAGCCATGTAACCCTCCTATAAAATCCAGCCATTAAGGAAAGTATTTTTCACATCCAATTGGTACATATTATAATTCCTTGATGCAGCCACACTTACCAATACTCTCATGGTTGGCACTTTGGCCACAAGTGAGAAAGTCTCTTCATAATCAACTCCTTCGGTTTGTGCAAAACCCCTAGCCACATACCTATTTATGGATCCATCTCGGTTTCTCTTGATTTTGTAAATCCATCAAGAACCAATTACCTTCATTGATGCCTTTTGGTACTAGCTCCCAAGTATCATTCTCCTTGAGTGCTTCTATTTCTTCGCCCATAGCTTCCTTCCATTCTGCCTTAGTCTTTGCTTCTTTATATGTAGAAGGCTTGTCAAGTGATAAATCCTTAGCAAGATAAATGGAATGCTTAGTAGCTAATGAAGTGTCATACCCATATCTAATTGGCTTCTTGCTCTCCCTTTGTGATCTCCTTAGAGCTTGGTTGGAAGATTCAGGTAAGTCTTCCAACCTCTTCATCTTTGCCTTGCCCTTGTTTTCCATGCCTTGAATTCTTCTACATTGATGATGTCCTCATCATCTGATTTGATATCTTCAATTTGGCTTGGATCCTCCTTGGTGAGGCTTAGAAATTCCTCTTCCAAGTCATATGGCAATTTGACCTTCCTACATTCACTTTCAAACCAAGAGTCATTCTCATCAAACACAACATCTCTATTGACCATGAAGCCCTTGTTGGATGGATTATAAAACCTGTATCCTTTTTGACTTAAATCATCCCCTATGAAGATGCACTTCTCTACCTTAGAGTGTAGCTTACCTCTGATTTGAGATGAAACATGCACTTACAACACATCCAAAATTTTTACAATGATAAAATGATGGCATTCTACCATGCCATGCTTCATATGGGGTCATCCCATCAAGTGATTTGGATGGCAACCTGTTAATAAGATAAGCAGTAGATACACTTTCTACCCATAAATAATTAGGTAACATTTTCTCATTAAGCATTGATCTAGCTATTTCCACAATCAACATGTTTCTCTCTACTACCCCATTTTGCTCAGGTTATACCTTCTAGTAATCTCCCTCTTGATTCCTCTATCCTATAAGAGTGCATCAAATTCATTTGAGAAGTACTCACCTCCTCCATCTGACCTTAACCTCTTTAGACTTCTTCCTATTTGATTTTCCACAAGTGCAAGATACTTCTTGAAGCATTTGAACACTTCATCTCTATGTTTCATAAAGTATAAGATAGTCCACCTACTAAAATCATCAATGAAAGACACATAGTACCTTGAGCCTGAAATAGAAGGGTCCTTGCTTGGTGCCCACACATTTGTGTGGACAAGTTCCAAGTAGTCCTCATGAATATAGCCTTTCTCTGAGAAGGGTAACCTATGAGATTTACCCAACTAACATGCACCACATTTATAGATCATGTGCTGCTTGGATACATTAGGTATCGCAAGCACACATTGATCTCTACATATTTGCTTCAAGGTTCTCTCACCAATATGTTGTAATCTTTTATGCCAAATCTCAAGTTCTGATAATGTTTGATCCTTGTAATTGTAAAGTGCAATATTTCTAGTATGATCAAGTTCAAAATATAAATAATCTACCTGTTTTTTCTCCCTTGGCAATTCTCTTGAATCCATGTCGGGGGTCCTCCACAAAAGCTCCATATTTGTTGAACCTAACTTGCAAACCGTTTTCCACTATTTGTCCAACACTCATCAAATTTTTGGTGATTGTAGGTACATAAAGAACCCTCCTCAATAGATTTCTATTCCAATTAGAGGTTTTCACATTTCCTACCTTGACCAATGAATGCCTGGTGTCATCACGTGTTTGCATTTGGTGCTTTCCCTTGGGTTCCTCAAGGTCAGAGAGAAGAGCTACATTGCCTGCTACATGGTTTGAACATGCTAAGTCAATATAGAAGAGGTGCTCATCATTTACACCTTGCTTTGAAGTCATATTGATAATGAGAAGCGAATCTTCTTGATCCTCTCTGTAATTGTTGAAGTCCTTCCTTGATTTGTATCCTCCTTGATAATTGTTGTTGTAGTTGTTGTTGTAGACATGGTTGTAGCGTTGATTATGGTTGAATCTTCCTCTTGAATGTGAGTACCCACCTCTTTGATATCCTCTTCCTCTCTGATTCTTGAAGTTCCTATAGCACTGATCTGTAGTGTGATTAGAGAGTCCACATATGTTGCATGGGGAAGATTTGAAAGGTATCCCGCTACCTTGCTTACCTCTTCTGCCCCTTCCTCTTGAGTTCCTACCTCTTCTTGCATAGTTCACTTGAGAAGTGGTTCCTTCATCCTCTACTTTCTTGCTTTTCCCTTTCTCTTTAGTCTTGCATTTATCCGTGTATAGGGCCGAAGAGTTGTTACCTCTTGATGGCTCTCCATTTTTGTTGAGCTTGGCTTCATGCATAAAGAGCTGTCCCATGTGTGTGGTAAGATCTAGAATCTACATATTATAAGTACATGGCAGTTGTGAAGGCTTCCCATTTTTCATCTTCCTTGATGCCATTGATTACTTGTTTCAATATTTTCTCCTATTGAATATGCTCATGTCCTATGTTTGTTAATTGGTCAGCCACATCTTTGACTTTGGTCACATATTCTAAAACACTTTGCTTGGGTTTCTTCCTTTGAGTGGTAAACTCAATCCACAATTGATTCTTCCTAGCTCTTGTAATGGAAGAAAAAGCATGACGACAATGTATCCGAAGTCTCTTTGGATGTTTTAAAATTCCTAATGTGTGCAAGAAGGAATTCAGAGATAGAGCTAAGTAGATATGACCTTGGTAATGCATCTTTGGCACACCATGAGTTGAGTCATTCAAGCTCCTCTCTTGTAGGTTGTCCTTTGCTCCTAAATATGGGCATCTCCTCATCTCATGATATGTATCCATAGAGACTCCTTCCTTGTAAGTATGTCTTCATCCTCAAGGACCATGCTTGGTAGTTATTTCTGTCCATTTTTTCAATAAAAGAAGGAAAACTATCTCCCATTTTACCTCAATTTGCTCTAATACCACTATTGGAAGAGATGGTTGGATACCACAAGAGAATGAGTTGGTACTGCTAATCCCTGCTTTGTACATGCCTTCTTTCACTTTAGAGTTGTGTTGTAGGCCCCTTTAGCTTGCCAATGACATTAAATAAGTGCCTATGTACTTTGGAGATGATGCTTGAAACAATTAGATCAAAACAGATAGCTTTGCACATAGCTAGTGATAAAAAGCTTGCTATTTTGGTCTTGATACCTGCTGGATATGCTCATAGTACAGTAGCAATTAGGAAAATTCCTTGTGGTTGAATCAATTTAGCTTTGAGAGATAATGATTCCAAGTGAATCACTTAAAATGATAGATTATACAGTGAGCGATGACTTTAGCAAGTAGAAGCTTACCCCTGACTTTTCAGGAAATTTGTAGAAAATGACTAGAGACCACGTTGATGCAAATTTCTCCAAATTGGCTGAACTAAATTGCTTCAAATTTGTGATTTTGAAGTAGACTTTGAGATGGTTGCAACAAGCTATAGAACATGAACAATGATGGAGACATCATTGAGATATGATGATCACAAGTGCACTGTTCTAAAAAGCCATGGCAGAGAGATGAGCAGAGATAGTCAATAATGTAATGTATTATAGAACAATGATATACATGATCATTGACATAGAACTGATGCCGAATGATAGTGCTAAGAGTATGCTATGATGTAAGCCATTCAACATATAAATGATCAACAATAAGCTCAGTAATGGGGGCATATCTTGCCATGAGATTACAACCTCTTTTTATAGTGACTTTTCCAAGTTTAAATTTTGAAATTCAAATAGATGCTCCACCTAAAAGTACTCCTCTAAGTCAGAAGTGAGTTTAACAAATGAGGTTCGTAGAGTTTAGATCTCTTAACTCCACGACATATGTGGACTTACAATATCCTTCCAAGTCAAATGACTTTTACAATAGTTAATGGTCATAAATTATAAGGAGGGTTCATGTGGTGATTTCAGAGCATCAAATATGCAATGCTCTAGAATGTTAAAAAGAAATTTGATTTCTCTTAGTACGTTTGTGCCAAGATTGAAACATGCGCATGTGCGAGAGAGAGAGAGAGAGAGAGAGAGAGAGAGAGAGAGAGAGAGAGAAAGAGAGAGAGCTACACGTGCACAGGACCTACAAGCTAGCGACGGTCAAGGAAGCACAAAGGTACGCTCACACATACATACACACACACATTTACACACGCATGTACACATGCATACACACACATACACAAGTAGACACACACACACACACACACACACACATATATATATATATATATATATATATATATATATATATATATATATATATATATATATATATATATATATATATATATATATATATATATACGTGTGTCTGTGTGTATGCATGTATACCTAGAATAATACACACATACACATGCATACACACACACACATATATATATATATATATATATATATATATATATATATGTATATATATATATATATATATACATATACACATAGATACATACACACACATACACAGATAAACACACACACACACATACACACATAGAAACACACACGCATACATGCACACATACAAACACACAGATTTACACACACATGTACACATGCATACACACATATATACACACATATACACACATAGAAACACAAATAAACACATATACACATAAACACATAGACACACACACATACACACATAAACATGTTGGAACAATTCTATGGCAAGTCTAACTGTGGCTTGAGTCATCAAAAGACTTAAAAATTTAAAGGAAATGTCAATTTCTTGAAGAGTTCACTTGTGAAGTCACTCTTGTAATTTTTGAAGCCTTTACTTGAAGTAAAAGTTAGAGTACCTAAAGTGATTGAGTCCACTTGATGTCGTAGGAAGGATAAAGCCATAAATTTGTGATTGAGTGAGTAGGAGAATCAATCAGTGAAAGAGTGAAGAATGATTTTAGGAGAGATTCAAATTCAAATTTAGGCTCCAACCATCACTATAAATACATGGCTTTTTATCGTGGTTTTAGATCTCCATGAGCAAGGCTTTATGCCATATCAAAGTGTGGTTTCAAGGCACACATATGTACTAGTAAGTCCATTGTACTTTATGATCAATATACGTTCATTTTCATGATCATTTTTGTAAATAGCTTCATGCTTTTTTGAGTGTATTGTTCACTGGCATATCTCTGAGTTTCTTCAGTGAGGTTGTAGAGATGATTTGTCAAAGCATGATTGATAACTTTTTAGTGATTTAAGTTGTTAAAGTTTTCTCCTTAAGTCTAATATATAGTCACAAAACTTCATTGCAATTGGGTTTTTTGGTGAAAATGCCAAGCCTTCACGGTTGCTTATGCGATGCTCCAGCATTGCAAGGCGTTTGCCAATGTTGGTAGGAGCATCGCATAAATGACAAAACCTGCTGTTTTTCAATGGGGGTGTCGCTACACCCCTCTATTTCTAGTAGTGCCATGACTAGGAGAGCACTTCACACATGGTATGAAAGCTGCAAGTTTGCATCTTGAACTTCTTCTCATAGTTAATGGTTGTAGCAATAGCTTTTTTGACTTGCAGATGTTCCATCTCTTGTTATACATAAACAATATGAAGTTCCCTCTAGAGCTTGGCCTCCCTTATCTTGGCATCGTTTACACTTAAATTTTTTGCCATCTCTCCTTCCTATATCCAAATTGCAGAGTTCCTCGTGAGCTCGAATTCAACCATGGCGATATCTCTTGTGCTCTTAAACACCCTAATATCCTCTAGTGTTTGAAGTTCCTACTACTTGGCATCCTATTGTTGTTTAAGAGAGAGAACCTTTGTCTCTACATCCTCCTTAGCTAAATTTGGTAGTGTAAAGCATTCTTCTTATTTGGCTCCAACATAACCTTTGTGTTTCACCTTCACAACAACAACCTTTGCAGCATCCATAGCTTATTGGTACATTCTTTGGCCTGGAAGTGGGAAATATTTTTGATCGGGGATGTCCATTAGATGCTTTATGTTTCCATTGTAAACATGAAACCCAAAACCATTAAACTCAAGTTATACCTTCCCAAAAACATTGCTCTTGAATTACTTCATCCATCTGAAGATCTAGTTTCTACCTTCTACTTCTAACAACGAGGGCATCCTCTTGTTCTGAACCTCACTTATCAACTTTTCTCCTACTGTTGAATAGCTGTCCAACAATTTGAATTACATGCTCCTTCTCATAGACTAGTCACAGTCACACTCCTGTATGATCAAAGCTAGTGGCATCTCTCGAGGTGTTAATATTGAGATATATGCTAACCACTTGATAGGACCATGATTACCTCCAAAGAGAGCTAATCTATGATACTATTGAATTCTCCAACAATTTGAATTACATGCTCCTTCTCATAGACTAGTCACAGTCACACTCCTATATGATCACAGCCAGTGGCATCTCTCAAGGTGTTAATCTTGAGATATATGCTAACCACTTGATAGGACCATGATTACCTCCAAAGAGAGCTAATCTATGATACTATTGAATTCTCCAATAATTTGAAGTGCATGACCCTTCTCATAGACGATTCATAGTCACACTGCTATGTGATCGAAGCCAGTGGCATCCCTCTCAATGGTGTCAATCTTAAGATATATTCTAACTAGTTCACACAATCTATGATACACTCACATGTGAGCTCGAGAACTGTGGACTTGCACATGAGGCTATCAATGAAATTCGAAAGCTCTTATAGATATGTAATTACTTATAAATAACTGGATGTGAGCTAGCTCACCTTGTATATAGTTTCCTATATTTCTCTTCAAATAAAACGATTATACATTGTTGGTCGACTGTGAGTAAGACCTTCCTAACATAGAAATGGCTTTTGAAGGTTTATATAAGTTTGCACGTAAAAACTTTCGTACATGGAAAATGAAAACAAACGGTTCTTTGAACTGCAAAGGTGTATGAAGCTGCCCCAATTATGCTCCACCTATTGATAAAGAATTAGAGGAACTTTGTGCAACCCAGACACAACCTCAAATTCACGAAGAGCAGCCATATGGTATCATTATCACTACACTCAAGAAGACATACATACATTATGTGGACGAGACAAAGAACGAATATGAAGATTGGAAAATGTTGGAGAACACCTTTATTGTCCATGCAAAGCCTACCAAAATGGATCTCAAACTTTAATTGCGTGCACTTTCACTTAATCCTCCAGAGGATATTGTATCACTTGTAAAAAGGATGAAAACAATAGCAACCCAATTGCGTTCCCTTGCATGTTTAGTATCAACGGGAGAGAAAATAGGAATACTTTTGAAGACTCTCCCCTTATCCTTTATAAAGAAAAAATGAAACTAATCGACCCCTCACGGATGTAATGACCTCCTAAGAGCAAGAATAGAAAAGGATTTAAAAGCCAAATCCTCATAGGGATATTCTATTAGCTTCAAGTAAATCATGTAGCATATGTAGATGGGCGGAAGGAAATGCACATTTTGTGGCAAGACACTACACTTACTAGACAATTTCTTTAGGAGACCAAAGGACTTCAAAAAGGGGATCAACTATCTAGAAAATTTTAAACTAGAACGATAAAAAATAGAACCATGTTCTAAGAAACTAACATGGTAACTACTATTGTGAATGCCCAATATGGGATGCCCAATGTGGGATTCAACAATGAAACTTGTTCTACCCATGCGAGGATTGGGGGGGGGGGGGGGGGGGGGAGGGGGGAGGTTAGCTTGCTTTGACATGAGTCTGCTTCTATTTTTTTTCAAATAAAAGCATTACCTTTTGTGAGACAAGCATTTTTTCCTTGTTAGTAAAGTATTTCCATCTCTTATTTTTTCCATCAACAAACATTAACCAAAATTAATACTTCAACCTTTCCTTCATGTATATATACACTTTATTATTCAATAAAAAACATGTGAACTTTTGCTTCTTATCTGCATGTATATGCTGCACCCTAGCTATGTCTAACAAAGCACTTTACAAAAATCTTGATACATTCTTGGTGACCAAATCAGAGTTTTGTAGATCAATTGTGGCTCGACAATCTTATCACATGCGCATACATACACTCATAAAAAAACCACATAAAAACATGCACTCACACATACACATACATATACATCAAACATATGCATAGACACACATGCATACTGTAATAGGCCTCTTTTCTAGTGAAATAATTCATTTTGAACTTTCTGAATTTCATTGTGGGGATAATGCTTAGAACAAATAATTCGGTCATTTTATGCATATAGGAAAAATTTTGGGTTGACAAGTTTCATATTCTCTCTCTAGACCTTAATTGCATCATGTTTTCCAGTGGGATTTTGAAGGTGAAGATGAAAGAATTAAGGAAAACTTTGTATGAGGGAAAGGTAGAGCAAGTATAAGAGAATAAAAGTGCCTGTGTGAGATTTTTGTGAATCATGTTCTAAGTACCTCGTTCAGGGTCCTACGTTTACTTCATTGTAAGAAAATGCCTTGATTTTACTCTCTCTCTAGAATTTTAAACCTTGCAGGGCTCAAAAGTGGCACTTGGAGGTGGATTTGGACCTCGGACGTCTCTATCAATATTGTGCAGAACAAAAAATTGAATAAAAGTATCTCTCACAAGCTTAACCTAATTCTTCATTGTTTTTGAGTTACAAGGCTTTGAAAAGTGCCATTTTTTCCAACACTTGGAAAAAAAAAGGGGCTTGTCTAATTCTATTCGAATCCGTGATCCTCATGCTCACGTGTCACCATGTCTAATTATGTATGTTTTCGGATATGTCTTCTTGGTTTTTTTCCTGTTATTTTTGACAGGTATGCTATAAAAAAAGGAAGTACACTACGATCGCATGGCTTTTTGCGAAAGTTTTGGAGAAACTCGACTTTTTCTAAATTTGGTGGATCGCACACTTCTTTGGGGGGGCACGGCTCCGATCAAACGGAAAAAGATAAGAAGGCCTGCACATCAACACGGAGGACACATAGAAATCTGAGAATTACCTTGTGATTGAGAGTGTGATTGAGAGTGAGAGTGAGAGTGAGAGTGTGATTGAGAGTGCGAGTGAGAATGCGATTGTGATAGCTCGGGGGTGGTCGAGAGGTAGAGGCTTCGTCAAGAAGCTATTGTAACCATTGATTCACATCTATAATATCAGAATTCTTCCTTCTCTGCGTCACATTTGTTCTACTCTTCCGCATCAGATTTTTTTTTACCTTGTGCAATCTCTGCGTTCTTCTCTCCACTGTTATTTCTGAGTAATCCAAAAGATTGTGATTGGGGATAGATTGTGATTGAGGAAACACTACAAGTGGTATCAGAGCAGAATCAATCCGCGGGAACGATGGAAGGTCTAACACAAAAGGTTCGTGAACAAGAGGAGCTTATTCAGAAGCTTGGTGAATTGCGCAAAGAACGAGGGGGAAAGCAACCAGAAGGAGCAACAAATTTGTTTGTGGAGCTGAACGATGAAATAGATGAAGGTGCGGGAACATCTAGCGTACCTCGCGAAAAACAAAAACGCAATTTTGAAGATATGGAACCAGGTGAGTTTGCCCTTGACCAAGTCTTCAAGAAGGCAAAGATAAATGATTTTGATGGCGAGAAGAAGAGTGGCAAAGATCTTGAGGCATGGATTGAAGAAGTAGAGGATTTCTTTGATCTTCGACAATTTAGTGAAGAGTCCAAGGCAAAAGTTGGGATCTTGCATCTGCGTGGGATGGCGAAGCTATGGTGGAAGTCATATATGCAGACTCGAACGCGTTTTGGTCCTGTTCTATGGAAGGAATTTAGAGAACAAGCTGAAAAACGCTATTGTTCTCCACACTACCATATGGAGAAGAAGATGGAGTTCTACATTTTCCGACAACACGAAAGTGACAAGCATAGCTTATCTGTTGATGAGTACAAAGAGAAGTTCCTACGTCTTCATAAATATGCATTAGAGGTTAGAGGTAATGCTCTAAAGAGTAAATTTATTGAAGGGCTTCGTGAGGAACTTCGCTATCAAGTCAAGGGATCTGGATGCATTGATTTTCTTGATGTTGTTGCGATGGCTGAGAACTTTGAGAAGATGGAGAAGTTCAATTTGGAGAAGGCAAATAGAAGCAGATTCATTGCAACGGGACATAGGCCACAAAGACCTGTTGCAATGAACATGAGCAATTCAAAGAAAACTCCATCTTCTAACGACCAAGGTAAGAACCCTGCTCGGCCGGTGGAAAATCGAAGGAGGCGTCAACCAATTGAGTGGCAACAAGACCCTAATTTTATTGAGAGGGCAAAAAGTCTTGGTCTGTGTTTTCGTTGCGGGGAGTAAGGGCATCGGATATATGAGTGCCCGAACAAGGTAGTCTTTCGACCCGCAAAATCAAAAGCGATAAACATCATCGAGGAGGGTACAATTATTGAGGAAGCAGATGATGGTGGTAAGTGCGCTAACTGTACTTTACGTTGCATGGTGGTTAGTTCTTTCCCAAAGACTTCTGTAATCACGATTCCGGGTATGATTTCTGCGCATAAAGCCAGATTTTTGATCGATTTAGGTAGTACCCATTGTTTTCTATCTTTCAAATTGGTACAGAATCTAGGGATAGCCCTAAATATGCAGATAACCAGACCTGTGGAGATGGCCAATGGACAATTACACTACACAAAAGGATATGTTGAAAACCTTGAATTTACTCTTTCTAATAGATGCTTTTCTGGAAGCTTCCATGTTATTGAGATGAAACAGATTGATGTTATCATAGGTATGGATTGGTTAGTTAAAAATTCTGCGACTATTAATTGTGAACAAAGAACGATCACTGTGAAGCTAAATGATGAATCTATTCATATTCTAGGTGATGTCTTTAATTCTAGCCTACTCTTATTTCTGCTATGCAGATAATTAGAGGTATACGTGATGGCTGCAAAACATTTGTAGTGTATGTGAACAATCTGCATCAGGAAGGTAATGACAAAGATATTCCAGATAACGTAGGAAATCTCTTGAAAGAATATGCCGATGTATTTCCAGAAGACTTGCCTGGTATACCCCCACCTAGGCAGATTGACCACGCCATTAACCTATATCCAGGGAGTGAACCATATTCTAGAGCACCCTATAGATTTAACATTGATGAACTAAAGAAGCTTAAGATTCAATTAGATGATCTTTTGAAGAAGGCTTAATAAAACCGAGTCTCTCACCTTGGGGTGCGCCTGTTTTATTTCAGAAGAAGAAAGACAGGTCTTACAGATTATGCATTGACTATAGGGGGTTGAATAAAAGAACAATTAAGAATAACTATCCACTCCCTCACATAGATGACTTATTAGGTCAATTAAGTGGAGCGATAGTATTCACAAAGAATGACTTAAGATCTTGATATCACCAAGTTAGGATCAAAACAGAGGATATTCCTAAGACGGCTTTTCGAACACGATATGGTCACTATGAGTTTACGGTTCTACCTTTTGGTTTAACAAACGCTCCTGCCACATTTATGTGCTTGATGAATAATATTTTTCACGATTACCTAGATGAATTCATCTTAGTCTTCCTTGATGATATATTTGTGTACTCTAAAGATGATTCGGAGCATGCAGTACATCTCAAGAAGACTTTGCAGACTCTTAGAGAACACAAATTGTATGTGAAAAAGATTAAGTGTTTCTTTGCTAAGGATAAACTTGTGTATCTAGGAAGAGTAATATCAAAAGAAGGAATCCTTATAGATGAAGATAAAGTGAAAATAGTAGTTGATTGGCCGATTCCTAAGACTGTAAGGGATGTTAGAAGTTTTCTTGGTTTGGCAAAATATGAAAGTGCACATATTAAGGATTTCTCTAAGATAGCTACTCCCCTCACCGAATTAACTAAAAAGAATGTAGGATTTGCGTGGAGTGATGCCTGTCAAAAATCATTTGAAACATTGAAGCAAAAAGTCGTTGAGAATTGTGTTTTGAAAAGACCAGAAATGGGAAAGCCTTTTGTGGTTGCATGTGATGCAAGTGGTAGTCAGATAGGATGTGTTATCTCACAAGATGGCAGGGTGGTCACATATGAGTCCAGAAAACTAAGAAAACATGAACTTAACTATCCTACTCATGATTTAGAAATGCTTGCTGTTGTGCATGCACTTAAGCATTGGAGACATCTATTGTTAGGGGTTAAGTTTGAATTGAAAACAGATCATCAAAGTCTAAAATACATCTTCACTCAACCATTGCTTAACAAGAGGCAGAAGCGTTGGATTGAATTATTAAGCGAGTATGATTTTGACATTAAGTATCTTGCTGGTAAGGAAAGTAAGGTTGCTGATGCATTGAGTCGGAGACTTTTGTGTAATCTTGTTTTTGTAATAAATTCTGATTTTCTCAGTCAAATTCAAGAAGAGATAAAATAGGATCCTTTTTATGCACCTATTTTGAATGCTTTGAATGTGAACAGGGGATCGACGTATGAGGAAAAAGTTCATTTGCAGGATGGAACACTATATTGTAACAATCGGCTATGCTTATCTTCTGAATCTGCACTAAAAGTTAAAATACTGCATGATTGTAATGATGCACCTTTTTCTGCACATCCAAGTTATTCAAGGACATATGTTAAAACAAAGTATTCTTACTTTTGGCCGTGTATGAAGCGGGATATTAGAAAATATGTAAATGAATGTTTGAAGTGCCAACAGGTGAAATCTAAGTTTAAGAGGATGCCAGGAATGCTTCAACCTTTGGATGTTCCAAATCAGAAGTGGGAGTCTATTTCTATGGACTTTATCACTAAGCTACGTATGACCAGAAGTAAGCATGATACCATATTTGTTGTAGTCGATGGGCTTACCAAGATGGCACACTTCTTTCCTATGAAAACGAGTGATACTGCTTTGAATGTTGCAAGAATCTTTGTAAAAGAAATATTTCGATTGCATGGAATGCCTAAAAGCATAATTTGTGATAGAGATTCTAGATTTACGTCAAACTTCTAGAAAGCGACATTTGAATCCATTGGAACTCAACTTTGTATGAGTACAGCTTTCCATCCACAATCTGATGGGGAAACCGAGAAGGTTAACAGGGTAGTTGAGGATATGTTGCGTATGTATGTGAATGAAAAGCAGGATAATTGGAGTGAATATCTACCCTTGGTTGATTTTGCATACAATAGTGCATGGCATGCATCTATAAAAATGACTCCGTTTGAAGCTATGTATGGTTATAATTGTTTGACTCCACCTTCGTTTTTGGGTTTTCCAAATAAAGTAGAAGTATCCAAAGAAATGCTTGATAAGATGGATGAAGAACTTGGAAATTAAGAAACATATAACAGAAGCTCAAAAAAGACAAAAGAAGTTCTATGATTTAAAGAGAAGACCACTTGAATTCCAAGTTAATGATATGGTATTTCTTAAAGTTAATCCTCACCGATCTAACTTGTTGCTAGGGAAGGATCATAGACTTTCTCCTCGATATGCAGGCCCTTTTAAAGTTTTGAAAAAGATCGGATCTCTTGCTTATTTGTTGGAATTGCCTAAATATCTAAATGTGCATCCTGTATTTCATGTCAGCTTACTTAAAAGATATGTGTCTAATGTTGCTCATGTTTTGTAGGACAATTATAAGCTCAAAGATGATGGCTCTTTCGAGCTTCAACCGAAAATAATATTAGATAGGAAGCAAAGATTTCTTAGAAATAGATCTATAGTAGAAATTTTGGTGAAATGGCATTCATACCCAGTAGAAGATTCGAGTTGGGTGAATTTAGATGACTTTCTAACACATTCTCCTTCTTTCCAACTCTGAGGACAGAGTTCTTAAAGGGGGGAAGAATTGTAATAGGCCTCTTTTCTAGTGAAATAATTCATTTTGAACTTTCTGAATTTCATTGTGGGGATAATGCTTAGAACGAATAATTAGGTCATTTTATGCATGTAGGAAGAATTTTTGGTTGACAAGTTTCATATTCTCTATCTAGACCTTAATTGCATCATGTTTTCCAGTGGGATTTTGAAGGTGAAGATGAAAGAATTAAGGAAAACTTTGTATGAGGGAAAGGTAGAGCAAGTATAACAGAATAAAAGTGCCTGTGTGAGATATTATGTTCTAAGTACCTCGTTCAGGGTCCTACGTTTAGTTCATTTTAAGAAAATGCCTTGATTTTACTCTCTCTCTAGAATTTTAAACCTTGCAGGGCTCAAAAAAGGCATTTGGAGGTGGATTTGGACCTCGGACGTCTCTATCAATATTGTGCAGATCGAAAAATTGAATAAAAGTGTCTCTCACAAGCTTAACCTAATTCTTCATTGTTTTTCAGTTACAGGGCTTTGAAAAGTGCCGTTTTTTCCAACACTTAGAAAAAGAAAAAAAAACGAGGGCTTGTCTAATTCTATTCGAATCCGTGATTCTCATGCTCACGTGTCACCATGTCTAATTATGTATGTTTTCGGATATGTCTTCTTGGTTTTTTTCCTCCTATTTTTGACAGGTATGCTAAAAAAAAAGGAAGTACACTACGATCGCATGGCTTTTTGCGAAAGTTTTGGAGAAACTTGACTTTTTCTAAATTTGGTGGATCACACACTTCTTTGGGGGGGCACGAGTGCAATCAAACGGAAAAAGATAAGAAGGCTTGCGCATCAACACAGAGGACACACAGATATCTGAGAATCACCTTGTGATTGAGAGTGTGATTGAGAGTGAGAGTGAGAGTGAGAGTATGATTGAGAGTGCGAGTGAGAATGCGATTGTGATAGCTCCGGGGTGGTCGGGAGGTAAAGGCTTCGTCAAGAAGCTATTGTCCAAAGCTATTGTAACCATTGATTCACATCTATAATATTAGAATTCTTCCTTCTCTGCGTCATATTTGTTCTACTCTTCCGCATCACATTTTCTTTTACCTTGTGCAATCTCTGCGTTCTTCTCTGCACTGTTATTTCTGAGTAATCGAAAGATTGTGATTGGGGATAGATTGTGATTGAGGAAACACTACAAGTGGTATCAGAGCAGAATCAATCTGCGGGAACGATGGAAGGTCTAACACAAAAGGTTCGTGAACAAGAGGAGCTTATTCAGAAGCTTCTTGGTGAATTGCGCAAAGAACGAGAGGGAAAGCAACCACAAGGAGCAACAAATTTGTTTGTGGAGCTGAACGATGAAATAGATGAAGGTGCGGGAACATCTAGCGTACCTCGCGAAAAACAAAAACGCAATTCTGAAGACATGGAACCAGGTGAGTTTGCCCTTAACCAAGTCTTCAAGAAGGCAAAGTTAAATGATTTTGATGGCGCGAAGAAGAGTGGTGAAGATCTTGAGGCATGGATTGAAGAACTAGAGGGTTTCTTTGATCTTTGACAATTTAGTGAAGAGTCCAAGGCAAAAGTTGGGATCCTACATCTGCGTGGGATCGCGAAGCTATGATGGAAGTCATATATGCAGACTCGAACGCGTTGTGGTCCTGTTCTATGGAAGAAATTTAGAGAACAAGCTGAAAAACGCTATTGTTCTCCACACTACCATATGGAGAAGAAGATGGAGTTCTACAATTTCCGACAACACGAAAGTGACAAGCATAGCTTATCTGTTCATGAGTACAAAGAGAAGTTCCTACGTCTTCATAAATATGCATTAGAGGTTAGTGGTAATGCTCTAAAGAGTAAATTTATTGAAGGGCTTCGTGATGAACTTCGCTATCAAGTCAAGGGATCTCGATGCATTGATTTTCTTGATGCTGTTGCGATGGCTGAGAACTTTGAGAAGATGGAGAAGTTCAATTTGCAGAAGGCAAATAGAAGCAGATTCATTGCAACGGGACATAGGCCACAAAGACCTGTTGCAATGAACATGAACAATTCAAAGAAAACTCCATCTTCTAACGACCAAGGTAAGAACCCTGGTCGGCCGGTGAAAAATCAAAGGAGGCGTCAACCAATTGAGACGACCCTAATTTTATTGAGAGGGCAAAAAGACTTGGTC
This sequence comes from Ceratopteris richardii, assembly GCA_020310875.1. Taxonomy (NCBI): domain Eukaryota; kingdom Viridiplantae; phylum Streptophyta; class Polypodiopsida; order Polypodiales; family Pteridaceae; genus Ceratopteris; species Ceratopteris richardii. Next base: position 144,768,271 of record CM035426.1, on the reverse strand, counting down.
TGTGTTTTCATTGCGGGGAGCAAGGGCATCGGACATATGAGTGCCCGAACAAGGCAGTCTTTCGACCCGCAAAATCAAAAGCGATAAACATCATCGAGGAGGGTACAATTATTGAGGAAGCAGATGATGGCGGTAAGTGCGCTAACTCTACTTTACGTTGCATGGTGGTTAGTTCTTTCCCAAAGACTTCTGTAATCACGATTCCGGGTATGATTTCTTCGCATAAAACCAGATTTTTGATCGATTCAGGTAGTACCCATTGTTTTCTATCTTTCAAATTGGTACAGAATCTAGGGATAGCCCTAAATATGCAGATAACTAGACCTGTAGAGATGGCCAATGGACGATTACACTACACAAAAGGATATGTTGAAAACCTTGAATTTACTCTTTCTAATAGATGCTTTTCTGGAAGCTTCCATGTAATTGAGATGAAATAGAGTGATGTAATCATAGGTATGGATTGGTTAGTTAAAAATTCTATGACAATTAATTGTGAACAAAGAACGATCACTGTGAAGCTAAATGATGAATCTATTCATATTCTAGGTGATGTCTTTAATCCTAAGCCTACTCTTATTTCTGCTATGCAAATTATTAGAGGTATACGTGATGGCTGCAAAACATTTGTAGTGTATGTGAACAATCTGCATCAGGAAGGTAATGACGAAGATATTCCAGATTACGTAGGAAATCTCTTGAAAGAATATGCCGATGTATTTCTAGAAGACTTGCCTGGTATACCCCCACCTAGGCAGATTGACCATGCCATTGACCTATATCAAGGGAGTGAACCATATTCTAGAGCACCCTATAGATTTAACATTGATGAACTAAAGGAGCTTAAGATTCAATTAGATTATCTTTTGAAGAAAGGCTTAATAAAACCGAGTGTCTCACCTCGGGGTGCGCCTGTTTTATTTCAGAAGAAGGACGACGGCTCTTACAGATTATGCATTAACTATAGGGGGTTGAATAAAAGAACAATTAAGAATAATTATCCACTCCCTCACATAGATGACTTATTAGGTCAATTAAGCAGAGCGACCGTATTCACAAAGATTGACTGAAGATCTGGATATCACCAAATTAGGATCAAAACAGAGGATATTCCTAAGACGGCTTTTCGAACACAATATGGTCACTATGAGTTTAAGGTTCTACCTTTTGGTTTAACAAACGCTCCTGCCACATTTATGTGCTTGATGAATAATATTTTTCACGCTTACCTAGATGAATATTTCCTAGTCTTCCTTGATGATATATTTGTGTACTCTAAAGATGATTCGGAGCATGCAGTACATCTCAAGAAGACTTTGCAGACTCTTAGAGAACACAAATTGTATGGGAAAAAGAGTAAGTGTTTCTTTGCTAAGGATAAACTTCTGTATCTAGGAAGAGTAATATCAAAAGAAGGAATCCTTATAGATGAAGATAAAGTAAAAACAGTAGTTGATTGGCCGATTCCTAAGACCGTAAGGGATGTTAGAAGTTTTCTTGGGTTGGCACAATATGAAAGAGCACATATTAGTGATTTCTCTAAGATAGCTTCTCCCCTCACCGAATTAACTAAAAAGAATGTAGGATTTGCATGGAGTGATGCTTGTCAAAAATCATTTGAAACATTGAAACAAAAAATCGTTGAGAATTGTGTTTTGTAAATACGAGAAATGGGAAAGCCTTTTGTGGTTGCATGTGATGCAAGTGGTAGTCAGATAGGATGTGTTATCTCACAAGATGGCAGGGTGGTTGCATATGAGTCCAGAAAACTAAGAAAACATGAACTTAACTATCCTACTCATGATTTATAAATGCTTGCTGTTGTGCATGCACTTAAGCATTGGAGACATCTATTGTTAGGGATTAAGTTTGAATTGAAAACAGATCATCAAAGTCTAAAATACATCTTCACTCAACCATTGTTTAACAACACGCAGATGCGTTGGATTGAATTATTAAGCGAGTATGATTTTGACATTAAGTATCTTGCTGGTCAGAAAATAAGGTTGCTGATGCATTGAGTCGGAGACCTTTGTGTAATCTTGTTTCTGCAATAAATTATGATTTTCTCAGTCAAATTCAAGAAGAGATAAAACATGATCCTTTTTATGCACCCATTTTGAATGCTTTGAATGCGAGCAGGGGATCGACGTATGAGGAAAAATTTCATTTGTACGATGGAACACTGTATTGTAACAATCGGCTATGCTTATCTTGTGAATCTGCACTAAAAGTTAAAATACTGCATGATTGTCATGATGCACCTTTTTCTACACATCCAAGCTATTCAAGGACATATGTTAAAACAAAGTATTCTTACTTTTGGCCGTGTATGAAGCGGGATATTAGAAAATATGTAAATGAATGTTTGAAGTGCCAACAGGTGAAATCTGAGTTTAAGAGGATGCCAGGAATGCTTCAACCTTTGGATGTTCCAAATAAGAAGTGGGATTCTATTTCTATGGACTTTATCACTAAGCTACCTATGACCAGAAGTAAGCATGATACCATATTTGTTGTAGTCGATGGGCTTACAAGAAGATGGCACACTTCTTTCCTATGAAAAAGACTGATACTGCTTTGAATGTTGCAAGAATCTTTGTAAAAGAAATATTTCGATTGCATGGAATGGCTAAAAGCATAATTTCTGATAGAGATTCTAGATTTACGTCAAACTTCTAGAAAGCGACATTTGAATCCATTGGAACTCAACTTCGTATGAGTACAGCTTTCCATCCACAAACTGATGGGGAAACCGAGAGGGTTAACAGGGTAGTTGAGGACATGTTGCGTATGTATGTGAATGAAAAGCAGGATAATTGGAGTGAATATTTACCCTTGGTTGCGTTTGCATACAATAGTGCATGGCATGCATCTATAAAAATGACTCCGTTTGAAGCTATGTATGGTTATAATTGTTTGACTCCACCTTCGTTTTTGGGTTTTCCAAATAAAGTAGAAGTATCCAAAGAAATGCTTGATAAGATGGATGAAGAACATGGAAAAATTAAGAAACATATAAGAGAAGCTCAGAAAAGACAAAAGAAGTTCTATGATTTAAAGAGAAGACCACTTGAATTCCAAGTTAATGATATGGTATTTCTTAAAGTTAATCCTCACCGATCTAACTTGTTGCTAGGGAAGTATCATAGACTTTCTCCTCGATATGGAGGCCCTTTTAAAGTTTTGAAAAAGATCGGATCTCTTGCTTATTTGCTGGAAGTACCTAAATATCTAAATGTGCATCCTGTATTTCATGTCAGCTTACTTAAAAGATATGTGTCTAATGTTGCTCATGTTTTGCAGGACAATTATAAGCTGAAAGATGATGGCTCTTTTGAGCTTCAACCAGAAATAATATTAGATAGGAAGGAAAGATTTCTTAGAAATAGATCTATAGTAGAAATTTTGGTGAAATGGCATTCATACCCAGTAGAAGATTCGAGTTCGGTGAATTTAGATGACTTTCTAACACATTATCCTTCTTTCCAACTCTAAGGACAGAGTTCTTAAAAACGGGAAGAATTGTAATAGACCTCTTTTCTAGTGAAATAATTCATTTTGAACTTTCTGAATTTCATTGTGGGGATAACGCTTAGAACGAATAATTAGGTCATTTTATGCATGTAGGAAAAATTTTGGGTTGACAAGTTTCATATTCTCTCTCTAGACCTAAATTGCATCATGTTTTCTAGTGCGATTTTGAAGGTGAACATGAAAGAATTAAGGAAAACTCTATATGAGGGAAAGGTAGAGCAAGTATAAGAGAATAAAAGTGCCTGTGTGAGATTTTTGTGAATCATGTTCTAAGTACCTCGTTCAAGGTCCTACGTTTAGTTCATTGTAAGAAAATGCCTTGATTTTACTCTCTCTAGAATTTTAAACCTTGCGGGGCTCAAAAGTGGCATTTGGAGGTGGATTTGGACCTCGGACGTCTCTATCAATATTGTGCACATCGAAAAATTGAATAAAAGTGTCGCTCACAAGCTTAACCTAATTCTTCATTTGTTTTGAGTTACAGGGCTTTGAAAAGTGCAGTTTTTTCCAACACTTAGAAAAAAAAAACGAGGGCTTGTCTTATTCTATTCGAATCCGTGATTCTCATGCTCACGTGTCACCATGTCTAATTATCTATGTTTTCGGATATGTCTTCTTGGTTTTTTTCCTGCTATTTTTGACAGGTATGCTAAAAAAAAGGGAAGTACACTACGATCGTATGGCTTTTTGCGAAAGTTTTGGAGAAACTTGACTTTTTCTAAATCTCATGGATGGAGCACTTCTTTGGGGGGGCACGGCTGCGATCAAATGGAAAAAGATAAGAAGGCCTGCGCATCAACACGAAGGACACACAAAAATCTGAGAATTACCTTGTGATTGAGAGTGTGATTGAGAGTGAGAGTGAGAGTGAGAGTGTGATTGAGAGTGTGAGTGAGAATGCGATTGTGATAGCTCGGGGGTGGTCGGGAGGTAGAGGCTTCGTCAAGAAGCTATTGTCCAAAGCTATTGTAACCATTGATTCACATCTATAATATCAGAATTCTTCCTTCTCCGCGTCATATTTGTTCTACTCTTCTGCATCAGATTTTCTTTTACCTTGTGTAATCTCTGCGTTCTTCTCTCCACTGTTATTTTTGAGTAATGGAAAGATTGTGATTGGGGATAGATTGTGATTGAGGAAACACTACAAGTGGTATCATAGCAGAATCAATCCGCAGGAACCATGGAAGGTCTAACACAAAAGGTTCGTGAACAAGAGGAGCTTATTTAGAAGCTTCTTGGTGAATTGCGCAAAGAACGAGGGGGAAAGCAACCAGAAGGAGCAACAAATTTGTTTGTGGAGCTGAACGATGAAATAGATGAAGGTGCGGGAACATCTACTGTACCTCGTGAAAAAAAAAACACAATTCTGAAGATATGGAACTAGGTGAGTTTGCCCTTAACCAAGTCTTCAAGAAGGCAAAGTTCAATGATTTTGCTGGCGAGAAGAAGAGTGGCGAAGATCTTGAGGCATGGATTGAAGAAGTAGAGGATTTCTTTGATCTTCGACAATTTAGTGAAGAGTCCAAGGCAAAAGTTGGGATCCTGCATCTGCGTGGGATCGCGAAGCTTTGGTGGAAGTCATATATGCAGACTCGAATGCGTTCTGGTCGTGTTCTATGGAACGAATTTATAGAACAAGCTAAAAACGCTATTGTTCTCCACACTACCATATGGAGAAGAAGATGGAGTTCTACAATTTTCGACAACACGAAAGTGACAAGCATAGCTTATCTGTTGATGAGTACAAAGAGAAGTTCCTACGTCTTCATAAATATGCATTAGAGGTTAGTGGTAATGCTCTAAAGAGTAAATTTATTGAAGGGCTTCGTGAGGAACTTCGCTATCAAGTCAAGGGATCTGGATGCATTGATTTTCTTGATGCTGTTGCGATGGCTGAGAACTTTGAGAAGATGGAGAAGTTCAATTTGCAGAAGGCAAATAGAAGCAGATTCATTGCAACGGGACATAGGCCACAAAGACCTATTGCAATGAACATGAACAATTCAAAGAAAACTCCATCTTCTAACGACCAAGGTAAGAACCCTGCTCGGCCGGTGGAAAATCAAAGGAGGTGTCAACCAATTGAGTGGCAACAAGACCCTAATTTTATTGAGAGGGCAAAAAGACTTGGTCTGTGTTTTCGTTCCGGGGAGCAAGGGCATCGGACATATGAGTGCCCGAACAAGGCAGTCTTTCGACCCGCACAATCAAAAGCGATAAACATCATCGAGGAGGGTACAATTATTGAGGAAGCAGATGATGGCGGTAAGTGTGCTAACTCTACTTTACGTTGCATGGTGGTTAATTCTTTCCCAAAGGCTTCTGTAATCACGATTCCGGGTATGATTTCTGTGCATAAAACCAGATTTTTGATCGATTCAGGTAGTACCCATTGATTTCTATCTTTCAAATTGGTACAGAATTTAGGGATAGCCCTAAATATGCAGATAACCAGACATGTAGAGATGGCCAATGGACGATTACACTACACGAAAGGATATGTTGAAAACCTTGAATTTACTCTTTCTAATAGATGCTTTTCTGGAAGCTTCCATGTAATTGAGATGAAATAGAGTGATGTGATCATAGGTATGGATTGGTTAGTTAAAAATTCTGTGACAATTAATTGTAAACAAAGAACGATCACTTTGAAGATAAATGATGAATCTATTCATATTCTAGGTGATGTCTTTAATCTGAAGCCTTCTCTTATTTCTGCTATGCAGATAATTAGAGGTATACGTGATGGCTACAAAACATTTGTAGTGTATGTGAACAATCTGCATCAGGAAGGTAATGACGAAGATATTCCAGATTACATAGGAAATCTCTTGAAAGAATATGCCGATGTATTTCCAGAAGACTTGCCTGGTATACCCCCACCTAGGCAGATTGGCGACGCCACTGACCTATATCCAAGGGGTGAACCATATTCTAGAGCACCCTATAGATTAAACATTGATGAACTAAAGGAGCTTAAGATTTAATTAGATGATCTTTTGAAGAAAGGCTTAATAAAACCGAGTGTCTCACCTTGGGGTGCGCCTGTTTTCAGAAGAGGATAGACGGCTCTTACAGATTATGCATTGACTATAGGGGGTTGAATAAAAGAACAATTAAGAATAAGTATCCACTCCCTCACATAGATGACTTATTAGGTCAATTAAGTGGAGCGACCGTATTCACAAAGATAGACTTAAGATCTAGATATCACCAAATTAGGATCAAAATAGAGGATATTCCTAAGACGGCTTTTCGAACACAATATGGTCACTATGAGTTTACGGTTCTACCTTTTGGTTTAACAAACGCTCCTGCCACATTTATGTTCTTGATGAATAATATTTTTCACGATTACCTAGATGAATTCATCTTAGTCTTCCTTGATGATATATTTGTGTACTCTAAAGATGAATCGGAGCATGCAATACATCTCAAGAAGACTTTGCAGACTCTTAGAGAACACAAATTGTATGGGAAAAAGAGTAAGTGTTTCTTGGCTAAGGATAAACTTGTGTATCTAGGAAGAGTAATATCAAAAGAAGAAATCCTTATAGATGAAGATAAAGTAAAAACAGTAGTTGATTGGCCGATTCCTAAGACTGTAAGGGATGTTAGAAGTTTTCTTGGGTTGGCACAATATGAAAGAGCACATATTAAGGATTTCTCTAAGATAGCTACTCCCCTCACGGAATTAACTAAAAATAATGTAGGATTTGCGTGGAGTGATGCCTGTCAAAAATCATTTGAAACATTGAAACAAAAAGTCGTTGAGAATTGTGTTTTGAAAATACCAGAAATGGGAAAGCCTTTTGTGGTTGCATGTGATGCAAGTGGTAGTCAGATAGGATGTTGTTGGCAGATGAAGCAAGTATGAGCATACATGCAGATCTAGCACTAAGGCAACCCATTAAGTTTTTCCAAACCTTACACCATGTTAAAAGTGATTCTCATCACTAAAAACCTGCCTGCCAATTTTCATAGTTTTTAGATCTCGTTTGAGTTCTCAAATAAGCCCTGGAACGTAATTTTTAACTAGGCCGGACACTAGGTCTGCACAGGGCCAAAGCTAGTCAAAAACTATAAATAGAGCTAGAGAGCTCATTTTTGGGGCTAACTTCTTGTAGTCTTACTCTCTTTGTTCTTGCCGTGTGTGCGTGTGTGTGTGTATGTGTGTGCATGTTTGTGTGCTTCTCACTCACACATTTGTGCCTTCACTTGCTCGAGGTCTTCATACCATCCTCATGTCTTCCCGGATTGACATTAAAGGAGGTGCTACTCATCACTGAGCTACACCAAATTTTGGCGCCGTGGCCGGGGATTCGAGCTTTGAGGACGAGCATGTGATGGTGAGATGTAGAGAGGACGCGTTGGAATGGTAAGTAGTAGGTAGATTTTTGATTTTTCTCCATCTCCATCTCCATCTTCATCTCCACCTTCATCTCCTTCTCCACCTTATATTCTCATTTCCAAACCATTTCCTCATTTGCTTTGTGCGAGTTTGAGAGAGAGCGAGTGTGTGTTCTTGCTTGTGTGTGTTTGTTTGCATGTTTTTGGCAGGTTGCAGCTCCATCATCATCTCCAGCAAGCTCAGTAGGTACGGATTTTGTCTGCGCAAGCCCCGAGGCCTCAAGCTCGAGCTATCGCGACACTCCAAAAACTTCACCCGATCACGATTCTGAGTGCACCACGACACTACGGAGGCCTAGAGCTCCTAGGATCAGTAGACAGAACAACAAAATTCACCATATCTCGACCTATCGCGACACCTCGAAGTATCGCGGCACCCCCGACCTATCGCGACACCTCGGAGTATCGCGACACTCCCAAGTATCGCGACACCTCGACCTATCGCGACACATCGACCCCACCTATCATGACACTCCCAAGTATCGCGACACCTCGACTTATCGCGACACTCCCAAGTATCATGACACCTTGACCTATCGCGACACACCGACCCCACCTATTGCGAAACTCCCAGATATCGCGACACCTTGACTTATCGTGACACTCCCAAGTATCGCGACACCTCGATTTATCACGACACTCCCAAGTATCGTGACACCTTGACTTATCGCGACACTCCCAAGTATCGCGACACCTCGACCTATCGCGACACCCCGACCTATCACGACACTTCCACCTATCGTGACACACCGACCCGACCTATCACGATACACGACCTTAACGCATGAAATTTTAGAGTGAATTAATTGAGTGAATTGAGGTATATTTGGGCTTAATTTTGGACACATTGGGATAACATTAGAGCCTTAGGAGTGGGCAAAAGACTTAGAAACCAGGGAGAAATCTCCTGAACCTTGAGAGCCTGTTTTGACCCCTAAGTGCCTAATTGGTCATAACTTCACCATACGAACTCCGATTGATGAGATTTTGGTCTCGTTGGAAAGCTTGTTGAGAATCCTACATGGACCTTGATTGGTTTTTGTAAGAATCATATGTGGAGTTTTAGAACATGTATTTTTAAGTTGACCATTAGGTGAAACTAGGTGGTCATAAGATTTTGGGGGTACTGTGAGTTACTCCAAGGGGGGCCCATAATTGTTGATGTGTGTCTTTCAATTCATTGTGGTAAATGAGCTATATTAACTGGTGAAATTTTGCAGGAACATTGCGTGCACTCAAGGTATTCCAAGGCAAGCTAGCAAGGGTGAGTACCAAGCTTGGGAGAAGGCTTGCTCGGCTGGTGTAGCAGTCTGAGCAACTAGAGGATTGAGGTTGGAAGTTCTCTCAAACCTCCTTTGTCAATTCCTAGCCTAGGCTAAATACGACTTAGGTGTGGTAATTAATAAGGGCAACGTTAGGCACGAATCAAGTCCAAGAGAACTAATCAACTAAGTGCAAGCATTAAGTAGGTCTTAAGTGCAAAAACCATAAGGGAAAAAAGTAAACTTGAATCGATCAATTATCAAGTGCGAACTTCACTTAAGTATTCCTGACGACGTGATCTTGAACAAGGGCATAACATAATAATCAACTAAAAAGAACAAAGTGATGGGTGCTAATTAACCTGCAACGAGAGTGTACTTGGGACCAAGGGGGTAGAGAAACCAGGCATATGAACCTTAGGTCAGGTAGACACTTAGGCCGAGACAGACAAAGCCTCAGATCTTCTGAAGCTAGTGTCAATCACACTGCTAGGTCTTGGGCCTAGCAGTTGAGTGATCACCCATACACTCCACGATCAGAAACAAGTGATTCAGAAATGTCCTATCACATGGAGAGACTAGTAGGTAGTTTAGGGGTGGCTTATCTAGAAAAGCCAGAGGGACCTTACAAGACTCAATTGGAATACATCAGGACTAATCGTTTAGGTGCTCGCATCTACGAAGACGGACTGAGAAGATCTGTGGTCCAGATTAAGAACCCTGATCAACCCCATGGACTAGAACACCCGGTAGTCAAATTTGAGAATGGAGCATACCTAGATAAAGAAGGGACTATTTATGTAGTCACCACTCTTCCTCATAGAACCAATGAGTTTGGAAATGTGATTGCGGAGACCGACATGGGTGATATAGAGCAAGGGAATCTGGAGAGAGAGCCAAGAACTCCCCGTGGCAAATCCGTCTTGACCAGAATCATGACTCCAGAGTGGATTCCACAGGATAATAAAAGCATAGATTTTCTTTTAAACCGAGAAACGGATGAGGCTTTTTGGAGGTATAAACTTGCCCAGCCTCAGGAAGTAAGTGCTCTCACAATCTATGAGTTTAAAGACCGTGATAGCCCAGGCAAAGTAACCTACCTAGACAATACATCAGAGAGGATCTTCGTGGTCACCGAGCATGGCAGACATGCCTACACATGGAAGGGTGAATTTGTTTTTCCCCAACCACAGTCCAATGTGTCATACAGTCACCAAGGAGCTGGGACCTCCCAAGCTCATGGAGCTCAAAGAGATAGAAGTAGAGACAAACCTGAGGTAAGTTTTTCCAACTCCCTGGGAAGAGAAAGAACGGGAACGAAAAGAAATAGAGTGGAACCTGAGGGACATAGAGCCCCATGGAATCAAAGGAATGCTGAGGATTTCCCTTTGCGAAGATCGAGAGAACACACTAGGACCCTAAGACCAACTCAACTGGTAAAGTCCATGAAGAATTACTTCGATGGCACTGGAGACCCTTATGACCATGTGGCAGAATTTAGGCAAGTCTTGAAAGCTGAACAGGTAGAGGATCTGTTCACACAATATAATGCTTTTGGTCTAACCCTTAGGAACACTGCCCGTACGTGGTTTCAACCATTGAACGAGAGGCATTTTAGAAACATAGACCAGCTCCTAGGCGCATTTATCATTGAGTTTTCTAAGAGTGGTATAAGGCACAACACTTCCTCACTAACTCATAGCTTCAAGCAAACACCTCAAGAGACGGTCAGGCTAGCAGGAAGACGGTTTAGGCAATACCTAGAGAGGTGCTCGATGCCTGAGTTACCCACACTAGCTAAGCAAGTGGCTTTGTTCTTAGATGGCTTGTTGAGCACCAAGCTCAGGTCATATGTGTATCTGAAGGACCCCATAACTATAGAAGAGTGCGTGCGCATGTGCATAGACATTGAGGATAATCTAGGTGAGGAGTTAGAACTATCAAAAATCTATAAGGATTCGGATAGCTCTAGTAGCCTCACATCTGGTCAGTCCACATCCATTGAGGAACTTGCAAAGAAGGTAGCTCAAAAACTAGGTGTCTCTAGCAAACAAATTCCAAGATTTGCCCCAGTTAAGTGGTGCTACACTTGTGGAGGTGACCATATGGCAAATGTATGTCCCATTATGGCCCAACCCCAGGTGAATCCTAGTAGCCAGTACTGCACCATAGAGCGAAGGTACACCAACCACACTGCACAGGACTGCCAATATAACAAACAAATTGTTAGGCAAAATTACCCTCAGCCATATCCACAACAAGGTAGATACAAGAATCAGTACCCACCACAACAGTACAACAGACCACAACAACCTTATCAGCCACCTTATCAAGGGTAGCAGAGACCTCAACCAGTCCTAGTGCAGCAACCCCCTGCTCCAACCAATGTGATCCAAGTGAAATATGCATCTGCTGAAGAAAATCCAAACAGAGCCATAGTCCCAATCACCCCATTGCTATCAGACAGTGATCCAAGTGACCATAGTTTTGACTCCACACATATTGATAGTCCACATGCTTACTACATGCAGTCACCCGAACATGGTGAGTCTTATTATAGTGAAGAACCGAATGAACCTAGTTGGGAGTGTGATTACACAAATGTCATGTACGCAAATCCCAACACTAGACCTCAACCTAGACAGGTAAGACCCCCATTCCCTAGAGGACCATGCTATAGATGTCAAGGACATCACCTCATTCGTGATTGCCCAATGCCTGTATCTACACAGCCACAGTCAATAACAATACAAGGCTTTTGTCAAGATTGTGGAAAGGAGCATCTCTTACGAGATTGTCCAAAGAATCCTAATAATATGCCAAAAATCACCCCTATCAATGTCGTTGGGTTAGTTGTAGACTCTTTAGGGAGTGTAACTTCCACTGCACCAGTGCAAGTGATCACTAGAGCTCAGGCATTGCAGCAAAACCAAGGGGTAGGCCAGGAAAAAAGCCCAGAGGCTAGTGAAACTGAGAGCATAACCAAGAAGAGGACAAGAGCATGGAGAGATAGCCGTGAGAGAATGAAAAGACAATGGTCACAAAAAATGAGTGAACTTGAAGCAAGCTTGAGAGAAACCAAAGCAAAGATAAGTGAACTCGCATCTCAAAACCACTCTCACACCACCCATCCACCAGCTTTCCCATTACCCGCCAATCCATCTTCTTCCATTCCCCAACCTTTCAATACACCACCCTTGACCCACCCACCACCCTGAGTAGGATCAGTCCTAGCCGATCCCACTCCTAAAGATCTAGATATGATGCTTAACGCATATCAGGCCAGAATTCAAGAAGGGCCAAATGTGGCGGATCATGACAAGTGCTACCCTAGAGCTGACCTAGAGATAGACAGAACCAAGCTGTGTGCTAAAATGGTCGCATTGGCTCAGACCATGTTTGAAGCCAGTCGCCTTTTCAACCACTTAGGCTCAGCTAAGACACAATTGCACTTGGATGGACTCCTAGAGAAGTTAGAGAGCATAATTGCAAGATCTACCAAGGAAGAAAAAAATTGAGAAAGAGATGAGGCAAGCAAAAACATAAGCCATCCCCCATAGGAAGCTTATGTGCCGAATTCCACTAAACCAGACACCTCCTCTTCTATGAAAAGGTTCACTCCAGAATTCCTACGAGAGATTCAAGAAGACAAATGGGCTAATGAAAGTGAAGCCCCTCCTCCCATTGAACTCGTGGATGACGCACATGATCAGTTCCCACAGGACATCCCTTCTATTTATGAAGAACAGGGAAGTGTCCACTCTCACGAGAGATTAGACTTTGAGTCTAATTCCTTGCAAGAGTTACCACATTTCACAGGCCCATGGGAAACCAAGTCTACTTGCCTGAGAGCACCCGCAGTCATGATAAGAAACGAAGATTCAATCACACCTAGGAATACAGAGTTAGTAAAGAACACTAAGGTGCAGTGCAATCTCACTTTAGAAGAGCTACTCAAAGTTAAGCCAGAAGTGTGGAAACACGTAGCCAAGCAAGTGCCAGACATAGCGAAATCACGTTCCCAGGTAGGATCTCATAGAACAGTGCCTGAAATACCATTGTATAAGATAGGAGACATGAGTGAAGGAGAAGAAGGTAATACTTATCTCCCAGTTACCCATCAGGGATACACAACCAAGGCAGTTTTGGACTCAGGTGCAGGAGTTGCAATTGCTACAACTTCCCTCTGGAAGCGTTGGGGCAAGCCAGCACTCCGACCGACGAGAATGAAATTGCAAATGGCCGATGGCCATATTGAGAGGCCCTTGGGATTGCTAGAAGGCATAACTCTCACTACATGTGGTGTCGAGTTCGAGCATACATTTGCTATATGTGATTTTTAGCAAAAATCATGCATATGAAATGATCTTGGGACGACCCTTTATGCGACAGTTGCAAGTGGTACAGGACTGGGGAACCAACTCCTTGTACCTGCATCACTTAGGTGTTACAACCAAATTGAATCTCAAAGATTACTCTCATAGAGATGTCCCACCTATCCAATGGAATCCCATCCATAGAGCCAAAGATGATACGGAATCTGTGCATTCCATAGGATCAGGATCCTCATGGATGCATGAAGACACCCACTTATGGATGTGCAAAGTGGCAATAGAAGAAGAGAAAAGAGAAAAAGCGAGAGAGCTAGGTGCAAGAGAAACACGTAGATCAATTCAAGACCCAGCCTATGCGCATGTAGTCTTTCCTGACGAGGAATTTGAACCCCATGGCTGGGTAGAAATCCTAGCAACAATGGATGTAGCCATCAATGAAGAACAATGGACACCACACTGTGATGAGGATGGCTATGACATTTCAGTCTTCTCCATAGAGCCGATCATGGGAGAGGCAGTGTTAGAAGAGTGTGAACCTAGCCCTGATGCATTTGAGGATGCAAGTGACCCCGATCTAGAGTTAATCATTATGGACCCACCCTTTGCATCAGAAGAAGAATACTTCTATGAAGTAGAATTTCAGCCCCAGAGGCATGGAGAGCTTACAAATGATGTAAGGCTAGCCACACATGTGACCCTGAAGGAGGAAGGAAAGAAAAGAAAGAAGAGAGAAGTCACACGAGAAGAGGAAGAATCTTTGTTTGAGGTTCCGGAAAATTTTAAGAAGTATGAGATAGATAGGAGAGTCATGATCAGAATGCCTAAACGAGAGGCGCAATCAGGGGAGGCCTATGATAACAAAGAAACCACCAAGAAAATTGTGGTAGCTGTGGAAGAAGGAGAGGAGAGATGCACGTACATAGGCCATGACCTGATGGAAGACGAAGAGCATGAATTGATAGCCTTGCTAAGAGAATACAGAGATGTATTCGCTTGGAGCTAAAAGGATCTGAAGGGTGTTGACCCAGACATATGCTCACACACAATCCCCATGACCTCAGATGCCAGACCCTCTAAGCAAAAGCCCTACACATACAATGACAACTACGCCGCCAAGATTAAAGAGGAGATAGACCGCTTGGTGGAAGCCAGGTTTATCTATGAAATTGAGCACACTGAATGGGTATTCCCCCATTGTAGTGGTGCCCAAGAAGAACGGCAAATTACGAGTGTGCATTAACTTGAAGAAGGTTAACGCAGCCACTATCAGAGATAATTATCCACTTCCTATCACTGAGCATCTATTAGAAAGGGTAGCAGGCAAGGAAGTGTACAGCTTCCTAGATGGGTTTTCGGGCTACAATCAAGTAGCCATTGCTCCAGAGGATCAACATAAGATGGCTTTTGCCACGGAGTGGGGCATATTTGCCTTTTGGGTAATGCCATTCGGGCTTACTAATGCACCTGCTACCTTTCAAAGATTGATGTGTCACGTGTTTAAAGAGTTCTTGAGGAAGAATTTGGAAGTCTATGTTGATGATCTGTGCGCTCATTCCAACATTAGAAAGACGCATATACCTGAACTCAGACAAATCTTTGATAAATGCAGAGAATATCAAGTCTGCCTGAACCCAGAAAAGTGTGCTTTCATGGTCAAGCAAGGCAAAATTCTAGGGCACATAGTGTCTAAGAACGGCATATCCACTGACGAAGAGAAAGTGAGAGCCATCGCAGAACTACCTAGGCCAAAGAACGTCAAGGAAGTACAAGCTTTCATTGGGCATTGTGGTTACTACCGCCGGTTCATCCACATGTATGCTGTCATTGCAAAGCCCATGTACGGACTTCTGACTAACTTTGAGTGGACTGATGAATGTGAGAATTCCTTCCAGGAGCTTAAACGAAGATTATGTTCAGCACCAATCTTGACCACACCAGATTCGAACAAGCCATTTGTAGCTCAGTGATGAGTAGCACCTCCTTTAATGTCAATTCGGGAAGACAAGAGGATGGTATGAAGACCTTGAGCAAGTGAAGGCACAAGTGCGTGAGTGAGAAGCACACTAACATGCACACACATACACACACACGCGCACACACGGTAAGACAAAGAGTGAGAAGCAATGGAGTTCTTAGATTACTTTCAAAAAGCTCATACAAGTTCAATTCTATTACAAGCTAACCTCAAAAATGAGCTCTCTAGCTCTATTTATAGTTTTTGACTAGGTTTTGGCCGTGTCCAGACCTAGTGTCCGGCCTAGTTAAAAATTAGGTTCTCTACCCTAATTGGAGGTTCAAACGAAGTCTAAAAAATGTGAAAACTGACAGGTAGGTACTTCTAAAGCTCCTCAAGCTCAAGGACTCCTTGACTTGCACAAAATGGAGCTACAAAATATGAAATGGTATTTACAATGGTTTTTAGTGATGAAAATCACTATTTTTGTAGGGGTTTCTATTAACATTTTGACATACATTTCCTGGAGCTCCCTACTTACTCCTTCTCCTTGTGTGTCCACCTATGCATTAGTGTCCTGAAAACATATTGGCCTACTTGCCAGATCGTCATTGACTGCTCTGTCAGCTTGTACTTTCTCTTCTCTCTGACTCCCTTCGTAAGCTTCCTTGCCTTGTGAGTCCTTCAGTTCCAACACCCCCCCCCCCTCTCTCGCGTTTGTCATCCTTGACAGACCCTTGTTGGGTGGGTCGTTGGATGTAGTACTCAACAACGTCTTGTGCTAAGTGATGTTCTGCAATCCGCAACCCTTTGGCCAAGTCCGTGAGTAGAGCATCCCAATCTACCGGCCCGGGAACCTCTGGATGTGGTATACGTACCTTTTTGGAATGAAGAGCTTGTTCCACTGCAAACAACTGCAATAAATGTGATGGTCTAGGAATGAATATCTCTGAATGATATTCCCAGAATCCCGTGATAAACATTTTTTCAAACGTCTGTTTGAAGTAGGCTGGTAGATAGTTGATACGTGCGTGCCATGCATATACAACATTAATAGATGGTGTTGCGCTCATGTCGTAGACAAGGTCCTGATTACCTTCATTAAATCCAAGAGCTGACAGATGAGGTTCCTTGACATTCTTGAAGGTCCTGAAGGTGACCAACATGAGTTCAAAAATTTTAAGGCACATTTGGGCCATGACATCTGGTACATTTTTAAACCTGACCCCCCAATGCCGAATCGTCGAGATCATATATCCTATGGTAGGTTGGCCTTTTGGTGGTGCTAAGTTAGACATAAGTGAGCCATTTCTCGCATCCTTTGGTTGTCAGCACAGTTTTTGTGTATTCCGGCCATGACATTTTCCAGTAGACGAATCCTCCACGTCGGTTGATGTATATTGCCCTGCTTGGCACTTGCTGGGATGTCATCCGATGCAAACTGTGTAGCCGAGGTTGGTTCTTTTGAGGTGTGGTGCTTGATTTCGGCATTGTAGTCCGCCATTAGGACACAGAAAGGAACATACAAATCGTCGGATGTGCCGATCCACCTATGATGGGAGAGGTTTCAAAAGTACTCCGATTTTATAACTACCTCTTCCAATCGTGACATTGACGCTATCTGAAGTGCCACTCTATCATCATGGGTTGTGGCCACTTTCTCTAACCTCTGCATCCATTCAAGAGCCTCTATCTCGATGGTGTCCATGCCCTCTTCTGTTTGCTTGCGCCCTGGTGCCGGCATGGGAACGTATGGGTCTTCAAAAGTTTCCTTTATTTCAATTGGCACAAGGTCTTCAGGCTTGGGCTCTACAAGAGGCGAAGGTTGACGCTCGTATTGCATGAATTTACTTCGTAATTCTTCTACTTCTGCTTTGAGTTTTTCGACTTCTTCAGATGTGTCAACTGCGGTTGTGACTTTGCTTGGTGACTCATGCTGGGTTGCCAACTGCTTTAATAGGTCATCTCTTTCTCTTTCTAATGCTGCATGGGCTTCTAGGAGGTCGGCATGGGTTTCTAACACAATTTGCATATTCTCTGAGGGTATGGCCTTGAATCTATCTGGGTCGATTTCCTGTGGGGAACCCTCCATGGCTGCTTCCAAGTTTTCTTCATTCTGTTTCTGCAACCGTTTATTCTCTTTGAGTGCCGTAGACATGTGTTTGCGTAGGAGGGCCAGGTTGCGTCTAAGCTTGAGATTCTCCGTTATCTGGGAGTGTAGCAATTCATCCATATGTTGCCTTTCTTCTGCATTAGACTAGGGTGGATTGGCTACTAACTATTCATGTTGTTCCTGTAAAGTGGCATACTGTTGTTGTAGTAGCCGCTTTTCCCTTTTCAGATCAATGAATCGTAGTTGAAGTTCTTCACGGCTTCGAAAGAGTCGCGTATGTTGGTTATCAAGATGCTAGTAGTGTTGTTGTAGTTGCGACATACATTGATACATATTATTAAATACATTATTAATGGGGGTGGATGCAGGAAGGGTGTTGAATGCAAAAGGGAAGGGAAAGGGGAAGGGAAATGGAAGTGTGGATGCGGTGCTGGAAAATGGTGAAGTGGGAGGTGGGGGAATGGGAGATGATGGGTGTATGGGGGGAGGGAGAGGTGTGGAGGTGGGTGATATGTCCATAAGATCAATGGTGGATGCAGTAGTAGGAGTGATTGTGAATATTGGAATTGTGGGTGCGGTGATAGTGGTGAAAGTGTACAGTGGTGTGTGCAATTGTGAATACGAACTGCCCGGAAGTGTGATTGGGGGAATGAGATTTTCTATGACTGTGGTTAGGATTACTGTTTCAGTGGTCGTATAGACAAAAGAGGTGGAGATAGGGTGTGTGGGTTGTGTGGGTTGACTGACGGCTTGTGCTTCGGTATGGGTAGTGGACTCGGAGGTGGTGACAGTAGTGGTTACACTGGTAGTGGGAGGTGAATGTGGTGGAGTTGGAGGCAGGGGTGGCAAAGGGGGTGACGGAGGTGCACTTGATACATGGGTTTCCTCAGTATCATGGACAGTGTGTGTGGTGCCCGTGGTTGTGGATGTGCCTTGTGGTTCTGATACTAATACATTCATCTGCTTTCCTGATCGAGGGGGACGTCTGTCGTATCTTCACTCTGTTCTTTGTGCTTGTGCAAGGGCAGTATGCACCATCTCAGGTACTCCTAAAGCCTCAGATATCATGTCAAGAGTGGTGCAGTATTGCTCGTCTACGCCTTCCTCCTCAAGGATTTGATTCATGAGGGCCTTGCCTGCTGCTAGGGACAGTCTATGTTGCTCTTGAACTCTGTTCATGGTATCATAGAGCTTTTTCAATGCCTTCGTATAAGCTGGGGCATCTTCAAGTACCTGCAGAGCTTCCTGGTCATATTCCTGCTCTTCTTCCTCGGATTGTCCATCATGTTCCTCCTCTTGTTCCTCTTCTCTTTCACCTTCCACATTGACGACATTTGGTTGTCTGGGGTGGGGTTGGTCTGTAGCAGTTTGTTGTCCACTAGCTTGCTCTGCCTCGACTTCCGCGTTAATAGCTTCGATTATTCTGGCTACCTCCTCATCAATTAGGTCTTCTAAAGTGAATCCGTGAGGAAACTCTAAGTCGGTTGGTACAGGTGGGAACACCAGATTAGGTCCATCAGTGCTGTGTCTAGGTAATCTGATAGTGAAGGGTTGTACCCGCCTTGGAAGTCGTGGAGTTCTCTCTGGCGTCAATGTCGCACCGCGAGGTTGAGCACAAGGCATCTGAACTGTGCCTCTCATTTTTTTAGATGGCGGTCCTGCTGTTGATAGTCTACATTGGAATTCCTATACCCTGCTCCAATTTAATGCCCTCTGCACTGGCACATCATAAGCCAAACATCTATACACAATTCGGGTGAGAGCACAGCATCCATACAGTACAGACTTTTGTTTCTTATACCACCTTTGATGAGCCAAGTGGATTTGGTCGATAATCCAGTGGGGCATGTTGATTGTCAAATCGAAAGCGCCAGCCAAGTAAAAACTAAACAATATCTTTTTGGGTGGCATTGTAAACCTCTCCTGAGCGGGGAAATGCAAAATGCTGCATGACCATTCGCAAATGAATGGCAATCGTAGGTGTCATTGCCACCATGTCCTTTAATTTTGTCAGATTCCTATTCTTCATATTGTCGGGGACCATAGTCTCTTTCTGTGTAGGGATGTGCATACCTTTCATGTCTAGAGCTTCCCTTACCAAATTGATAGTCAACCTGAAACGCTTCAGTTCATTGCCCCTTGTGAGAGATGGGAGGACAAAGGAGCTGTATCCCTTTTTGTCTTTGGTCGGAGTGAGGGTGCTAATCAAATAAGAGCATCTTAGAAAATCGGGCTTTGGCAATTGGAATTTGAAGTAATCGTAGAGTCCCGCCTTCTTCCATATAGGTTTCAGTCCTTCATTATTCTACAGTCTCTCAAATTCCCTGGTGAAAAAGTGATATCTACCCCAGCGCCCATTGAATTCTATCTCAGCCTCCCACATGTAAGTGCCTTCACCTAGGGTTCCTGCCACATCACTGAACCAATGTGAGTTTTTGCTGACCGGCATTGTGTGCCCCTGTGGAGGATTGTGAACCGGTATGGCCTTCAATTCCTCCTCAATGGGAATACTTTCAATGTCCACGACTTGGGGGTTGGTGCCTGCCTGGGAGCTAGTTCCTGCCGTATCTGCCATGTTACTTCTTGCCTCGTGATTCTGTGAGAATATAGAAACATGTGTTAACATTGTAAAGGACAAGATATAACCATTTTTGTCCCCATTACAACATTAATAGGAGGTTCGGGAGAGATTAGGGGGTTAGTAAGTGCTCGGTGCTTGTGTGTGTAGTTAGGACTTGGGTAGACCTAAGAACTAAGTGGAATGATGTAGTGTGAGAGTGACATAGTTAGTAGGTGGACATGGATTTACAACTGGGGTCCGGGGGTTTATTACAAGTTTTAGGTTGCCAAATGCAACAGATGGGCTTTGATCTTGATTTTGTGGAGACTCTGAAGAGTTTGATAGGGGTATCTACTTGAGAATGAGGCTTTTTAGAGACCCATTTACGAGTGATTCTACTTTTGCGCATGGAAGAATATGTGTCCGTGCGTGATGTGTAAGACTGGGCATCGGATGTTCGAGTGAGTGAAACATGTTGTAGAGTGTGTGGCCTTGGTGTAGCTATTTGAGCCCGCAAGCAAGCCTTAGGCACCCAGATTTGTCGTGATTGTGGGCTGGCCTTCATCGACTTCTTGGGTACCCAAATAGACTTTACTTTCGCAGAAGAATTTATGAAAGACTTCTTATTAGTGTAGTGTTGTTGAATACTAATAAGAGGTTTTGGCCGTGGGGTTGGCAAGGTCGCAACAGGGTGTTCGCCTTCCCGCCTCCATACTTGTTTCAATGGCTGAAACAATCTGCTTTGCTCCTTTTTTTGGCCTCCAGTATAGGTAGCGCTCTGCTTCCTCTGTATTTGATCTGCCATTGGTTGCTGCATCCTTCTGGCCTTTGGAAAAGAAGGGAGTGCCATCTTATCCTTGACTCCGTTGTTGAGACAATCCTCGTTCTGCATCATACAGTTTTGGACAAGAATAGCATTGTCAACTTTATGTGTGCCCCTAGAAGGACCAGGAGTTCGTGCCTTACCTAATTCCTTGAGTGCCTCATTTTCCAATTCAACTGTAATTCGACTATGATTTACCCAAACCTGAAGAAGTCCACTCCTTAGGTTTAGGTTGACTGCATGATCATAGATCCAGTCCTTGCCCAAGACAAGAGGCTCCGTGAGGTCCTCATCTTAACAAGTTAGCACTTTAACTGTCATTACTTCGTCTTGAATGTAGAGGGGAAGTTCCACCTTGCCCATGCAAGGGGTTTCCACACCTCCCAATCCTATGAGATATGCTTCTATATGATTGACAGTTAATTTCAACTCTTGACAGTAAGACAATTTAACAACACTAGTGGCTGCACCTGAGTCAATCAAGGCTCTTACAGTCCTTGCACCCTTTCCCTGTCCTATATCTAAGGTTAAAAAAGGACGTCGATCAATTATCCTATGGGAGCTGATATCTGAAACTTCACACATAGCCACATGATATCCTTGATGTGCATATGCATCTGGCCTAGATTGCTCTCTGCCTTGTCTTCTTAACTTCATTCTCTGTATGCGTTCCAATGCTTCTACTTGAGCTTCTTCTCGAATTCGTCTTTCTTCTTCTTTGCGTTTCTTAGCAGTGTTGAGTCGACTTAGGATCTCTTCCGTTAGAGGTTCCTGATATAACTTGACTCTGCATCCGCTTATGTAGCTCGGGAGAATATCGCCTTCTAATGTGGCTGGTTGCACTGCTCCACTTGTTGAGATTCTATTAATGATCATGGGTCCATAGCCTCTTTTCTCTAGTTTTCTCGCATGTTGTTTCAAAGTGTATACTAGTACTAGGTCGCCTGCCTTCAAACCTTTATCCTTAACGTGGGCATCAAAGTATGCCTTCTGTCGTTTCTTAGCTACAGATATCCCTGCAGCCGCTCTTAGTCTTGTTTCACCTAGTCGTTCTAGATCAAAAATCCTCGAAGAGAGTTCATGACCCGTCCACTCGTGCTCCTGTGCTACCTTCAATGTAGGTATCAAGAAGTCCAATGGTAGCAATGCATTTTGACTGAATACCATATGAAAGGGTGTGGCTTGGAGTACCGTTTTATGGGCCACTCGATATGCCCAAACAGCATGGTGTAGTTGTTTGTCCCAATCAGAGCGTTTATTATTCACTAATTTGGTCAACACATTGCACAGAATCTTGTTTGTGCTTTCGGCTTGCCCATTAGCTTGTGGGTGGTAGGGGGCAGACTTCTTATGAACTACCAAGAATTCTTGGAGCAGATTTTCAATAACCTCATTCAAGAAGTGGGTCCCTCTATCACTGACTAGCTCTATAGGTAACCCGTATCTGGTGAACACATTCTCAAATAAAAACTTAGCTGTTGTTTGAGCATCATTCTTCGTTGTGGCTTTTACCTCTACCCACTTGGTTAGATAGTCCGTGGCAACAATGATATACTCAGCATGAGAACCCTTAGCTGGGGGATTAATAGGACCTACGAAGTCTATTCCCCACTTAGAGAATGCACGTCCACCCATCATAGGAATGGCATCTCATCTTTGTGCATCCATGTGAAGGGTCGGCCACCAGAAGCCCGCAAATAGTATTGCTTTGATCACCCGATCTGGTCCAAAGTGTCCTCCTGCTACAGGTTGGTGAGCAGTTTCCAAGATCTTGAGATATTCACTTTCATGGACACATAGTCTCAGGTAACCATCTTTACCACGCTTGTATAGATTATCACCAATGAGTGAGTAATCCTAGGCTTCTTGTTCTAAACTCCTTTTCCTAGCCAGAGTCATGTCTGGAGGGACTGTTTTCTTCCTCAAGAAGGATACTAGTGGTTCACTCCAATCTGGCACTATGGACACTTGATAAAGAGTGGCATGTTCCACAGGTGGTTTAGTGCAACAGATTGGGCATTCTTTGCACAACTTTTGGACATCAGCTTCCATAGTTGGCCAATGCACTCCGAGTCTCCTTAGTGTCTGTAGGGTTCGTTGCTTTGAGTAGTGTTGCTCTAATGCACCTACATGTGCTAATTGCGACCATTTAGCGTACTCATCCTCTTCCACACAACAAGCCAAGATCCCTTGATCTGTGTGCTTGTACATACTTCCAGCCATGATGTGGTACTTCTGGGCTTTTACTACCTCTCTATCCTGTGTGGCTATTACTGGGTGGTTACGCCCGTATGTCAATACTGGCACTAATGGCTTAGCCCATTGTGGCACCACTTCCAAATTAAACAAGTAAGCATCAGGAAGGTCATCTGACACTCCTTGTGGGGCTTCTCCAGATGTGAGCCTAGAGAGATGGTCTGCTCTCAAGTGAGTCTTACCTTTCCTCACTACAACCTCAAAGTCATACTCCATTAATAAGAGAAACCATCTTACTAATCTACCTGTATTGCATGGCTTGTTTACGAGATATAGCAGTGCCTGATGGTCAGTAAAAAATTTAAAATTATTTGCAAGCAAATAATGTCTAAACTTTTTAACTGCATATACCATGCCTAATCCTTCTCTCTCCGTAATGGTATAATTTCGTTCAGCTGCATTCAATTGTCTACTAGCATAGGCAATTGGAAGATCCATATTACCTTCACCGGTAGGCTGCGCGAGTACGCACCCAATAGCATAATTGGATGCATCAACATGAACATGGAAAGGTTTATTCCAATCTAGTGTGGTCAAGATTGGTGCTGAACATAATCGCCGTTTAAGCTCATTGAAGGAATTCTCACATTCATCAGTCCACTCAAAGTTAGTCAAAAGTCCATACAGAGGCTTTGCTATGATGGCATACATGTGTATAAACCGTCGGTAATAACCATAATGCCCAATGAAAGCTTGTACTTCCTTGACATTCTTTGGCCTACGTAACTCGGATATGCCTCTCACTTTCTCTTCATCAGTGGATATGCCATTCTTTGATACTATGTGTCCTTGAATCTTGCCTTGCCTGACCATAAAAACGCACTTTTCTGGGTTCAGGCAGACTTCATATTCTCTGCATTTGTCAAAGATTTGTCTGAGTTCGGGAATATGTGTTCGCCTAATGTTGGAATGAGCACAAAGATCATCAACATAGACTTCTAAGTTCTTCCTCAGGAACTCTTTAAATACATGGCACATCAATCTTTGAAAGGTTGCAGGAGCATTGGTAAGCCCAAATGGCATTACTCTAAAGGCAAAAATGCCCCATTCAGTGGCAAAAGCCGTCTTATGCTGATCTTCTGGAGCTATGGCTACTTGATTGTAGCCCGAAAATCCATCAAGGAAGCTGTACACTTCCTTGCCTGCTACTCTTTCTAAGAGATGCTCTGTGATAGGAAGCGGATAGTTATCTCTAATAGTGGCTGCATTGACCTTCTTCAAGTTAATGCATACACGCAGCTTTCCATTTTTCTTGGGCACTACTACGATGGGGGATACCCACTCAGTGTGCTCAATTTGGTAGATGAATCCAGCTTCAACCAGACGCTCTATCTCTTCTTTGATCTTGGCCGCATAATTATCATTATAGGTATATGGCTTTTGCTTAGAAGGTTTGGCATCTGAGGTCATGGGAATCGTATGGGCGCATATGTCAGGGTCTACACCTTTCAAATGTTTGTAGCTCCAAGCGAATACATATCTGTACTCTCTTAGCAAAGCTATCAGCTCATGCTCCTCTTCCTCAGTGAGGTCATGTCCTATGTAAGTGCATCTCTCTTCTCCTTCTTCCATGGCTACCACTATTTTCTTGGTGGTTTCTTTATTATCATAGGCCTCCCCTGATTGTGCCTCCTGTTTAGGCATTCGTATCATGACTCTTCTATCATCTATTTCATACTTTTTAAAGTTTTCAGGGACCTCAAACATAGACTCTTCCTCTTCTGGTGTGACTTCTCTCTTCTTTCTTTTCTTTCCTTCTTCCTTCGAGGTCACATGTGTGGCTAGTCTTACATCATTTGTAAGCTCTCCGTGCCTCTGGGGTTGAAATTCTACTTCATAGAAGTATTCTTCATCTGATGCAAAGGGTGGGTCCATAGTGATTGACTCTACATCGGAGTCACTTGCATCCTCAAATGCATCAGAGCTAGGTTCACACTCTTCTAACACTGCCTCTCCCATGATTGGCTCTATGGAGAAGACTGAAATGTCATAGCCATCTTCATCACAGTGAGGTGTCCATTGTTCTTCATTGATGGCTTCACCCATTGTTGCTAGGATTTCTAACCAACCGTGGGGTTCAAATTCTTCATCAGGAAAGACTACAGGCGCATAGGCTGGGTCTTGAATTGATCTATGTGTTTCTTTTGCACCTATCTCTCTGGCTTCTTCTCTCTTCTCTTCTTCTACTGCTACTTTGCACATCCATACGTGGGTGTCTTCATGCATCCATGAGGATCCTGACCCTATGGAATGCACCGATTCTGTATCATCTTTGGCTCTATGGATGGGGTTCCATTGGATAGGAGGGACATCTCTATGAGAGTAATCCTTGAGATTTACTTTGGTCGTAACACCCAAGTGTTGTAGGTACAAGTACTTGGTTCCCCAGTCCTATACCACTTGCAACTATCGCATAAAGGGTCGTCCCAAGATCATTTCATAGGCATGATTTTTGCTAAAATCACATATAGAAAATGTGTGCTCAAACTCAACACCACAGGTGGTGAGAGTTATTCCTTCTAAAAACCCTAGTGGTCTCTCTATGTGACCATCGGCCATTTGCAATTTCATCCTTGTGGGCCTGAGGGCTGGCTTGCCCCAACTCTTCCATAGGGAAGTGGTAGCAATTGCAACACCTACGCCTGAGTCTAGAATGGCCTTGGTGGTGTATCCTTGATGGGTGATAGGAAGGCTTCCTATGTGTTTCCCTCTTCGCCCTCACTCATGTCTCCTATCTTGTCCAATGGTATTTCTGGCACTGTTCTCTAGGATCCTACCTGAGAACGAGGTTTTGCTATCTCTGGTACTTGTTTGGCTACATTTTTCCATAGCTCTGGCCTTACTTTGAGTAGCTCTTCTAAGGTGAGGTTGCATTGTACTTTAGTGTTTTTCACTACCTCTGTGTTCCTAGGTATGACTGAGTCCTCATTTTGTACCATGACCGTGGGTGCTCTCATACAAGTAGACTTAGCTTCCCATGGGCCTGTGAAGTGGGGTAATTCTTGCAGAGAGTTAGACTCAAAGTCTAATCTTTCTTGAGATTGGGTGCTCTCCTGCTCCTCATAAATGGATGGGATGTCTTGTGGGAATTGGTCGTGTGCATCATCCACAAGTTCAATAGGAGGAGAAACTTCACTTTCTTTAGCCCATTTGTCTTCTTGAATCTCGTGTAGGAATTCTGGTGTGAACCGATTCATAGAAGAAGATGTTTCTGGCCGAGTAGAGTTAGGCACATAGGCTTCCTGGGTAGGAAGACCTGCCCTTTCACTTGCCTTGTCCTTGTGTTGACAGGCGGCTTCCTTTTCTGATTGTGCAATTAGCTTCTCTATTCTTTCTAACAATCCATCAAAGTGCAACCGTGTCTTAGTTGAACTAGAGATGTTAAATAGGCGACTGGCTTCAAACATGGTCTGAGCCGATTCCACCATCTTAGCACAAATTTTGGTTCGTTCTAGCTCTAGTTCTACTCTAGGGTAACACTTTTCATGATCAGTTACGTTTGGCCCTTCTTGGATTCTGGCCTGATATGCTTTAAGCATCATATTAAGGTCCTCGGGAGTGGGATCTGCTAGGACTGATCCTACTCTTGGGGGTGGTGGAACTAGGTGAGACAGATTGGAAGGTGGCGGGTCGGATGGAGTTGGGAATGGTGGAGGTGGGGTAGTGTGAGAGGGAGTTTGAGATGTGAGTTCAGTTATCCAGGCCTTTGTTTCTCTGAGGCTTTCCTCAAGTTCACTC
This sequence comes from Ceratopteris richardii, assembly GCA_020310875.1. Taxonomy (NCBI): domain Eukaryota; kingdom Viridiplantae; phylum Streptophyta; class Polypodiopsida; order Polypodiales; family Pteridaceae; genus Ceratopteris; species Ceratopteris richardii. Next base: position 144,741,281 of record CM035426.1, on the reverse strand, counting down.
ATCTTTTTTGCCCATTGTCTTTTCCTTCTTTCACGACTATCTCTCCAAGCTCTAGTCCTTTTCTTTGTCATGCTCTCTGTTTCACTAACATCTGGGCTCTTTTCCTGGCCTATACTTTGGTTCTGCTGCAAAGCTTGGGCTCTAGTGACCACTTGTATCGGTGCAGTGGAAGTGACACTTCTTGTGGAGTCTACAACTAACCCAATAACGTTAATGGGAGTGATTTTTGGCATATTGTTGGGATTCTTTGGACAATCTCGTAGAAGATAATCCTTTCCACACTACTGACAATGGCCTTGAATTGTCACTGACTAGGGTTGTGTAGGTGGAGGTGAGGGGCAATCACGAATGAGGTGATCTCCCTGACATCTGTACCATGGTCCTCTAGGGAATGGGGGTCTTACTTGCCTAGGTTGAGGTCTAGGGTTGGGGTTTGCATACATGACGTTTGTGTAGTCTGACTCCCAACTAGGTTCATTTGGCTCTTCACTATAGTAGGACTCACCATGTTCAGGAGACTGCATGTAGTAGGCCTGGGGGCTATCAACATGTGTAGAGTCAAAGCTATGGTCACTGGGATCACTTTCTGAAAGCAATGGGGTTACTGGCACTATAGCTCTATTCAAATTCTCTTCTGTAGCTGCATACATTACCGGAATTACGTTAGCTGGAGTAGGGGGCTGTTGAGCTAACACAGGCTGAGGCCTTTGTTGGTTTTGGTAGGGTTGCTGATAAGGTTGTTGTGGCCTGCCATATGGCTGTGGAGGGTACTGGTTCTGGTATCTTCCCTGCGGTGGATAGGGTTGAGGGTAAGTTTGCCTAACCGCTTGCTTATTGTATGGGCAGTCTTGTGCTGTATGTTTTGTGTATCTTCGCTCTATGGTGCAGTACTGGCTACTAGGATTTACTTGGGGTTGAGCCATAATGGGACATACATTCGCGATGTGGTCACCACCACACGTATAGCATCTTTTCACTGGGGCGAATCTTGGGATTTGTTTGCTAGTGACACCTAATTTCTGAGCTACTTTCTCTGCAAGTTCCTCAATTGCTGTGAATTGCGTGGAAGAGAGGCTAGAGGCACTATCTGAGTCTTTGTATATCTTGGAAAGCTCTAGCTCTTCCCCTAGTTTGTCCTCGATGTCAATGCACATGCGTACACACTCTTCTATGGTTCTAGGGTCCTTCAAGTACACATAAGATCTCAATTTGGTACTTAACAATCCATCCAAGAATCAAGCCACTTGCTTAGCTCGTGTGGGTAGCTCCAAAACAGGGCATCTTTCAAGATATTGCCTAAATCTTCTTCCTGCAAGTCTCACGGTCTCTTGAGGGGTTTGCTTGAAGCTGTGAATCAATGAGGAGGTATTATGTCGTATGCCACTCTTAGAGAACTCAATAATGAAGGCCTCTAGGAGTTGGTCTATGCTCCTGAATTGCCTTTCGTTTAGTGGCTGAAACCATGTCAGGGCAGTGTTCCTAAGGGTTAGACCAAAGGCATTGTACTGCGTGAACAGATCTTCAACTTGTTCAGCTCTCAAGACTTGCCTGAACTCAACCACATGATCGTATGGATCTCCAGTGCTATCGAAGTAGTTTTTCATGGACTTAACTAGCTGGGTCGGTCTCAGGGTCCTCGTGTGTTCTCTAGGTCAAGGTAGGGGGAACTCATCTACATTTCTTTGATTCTTGGGAGCTCTAAGTACCTCACGTTCTACTCTATTTGTTTCGGTCCTCGTTCTTTCTCTGCCCCCTGGGTTGGCAAAGCTTACTTCTGGCCTATCTCTACCTCTGTCTCATTGAGTTCCATGAGCTTGGGATGTTCCAGCTCCAGGGTGACCATAGGACACGTTTGATCTTGGTTGGGGGAAAACGAATTCACCCTTCCAAGTGTAAGCATGTTTATCATGTTCTGTAACCACAAAGATCCTCTCTAAAGCGTGATCTAGGTAGGTCACTCTGCCTGGGCTATTTGGATCTTTAAACTCATAGATCATGATTGTTCCTATATCATTTGGCCAATCAGATTTATATCTCCAAAAGGCTTCGTCAGTCTCTCGGTTCAGAAGCAGATGTATACTCTTGTTGTCCTGGGGGACCCACTCGGGATTGAGGATTCTAGTAAGAACAGATTTGCCTCAGGGGGTCCTAGGTTCTACACCCATGTTTCCTTGCTCCAAGTCACCTAAATCCGCTTCTGAGATCACATTCCCAAATTCATCTGTCCTATCTGGCTGACTGGTGACTACATATATTGTCCCTTCCTTGTCTAGGTATGCTCCATTTTCAAACTTGACAGTTGGGTGCTCTAGTCCTATGGATTGGTCAGGGTTTTGAATCTGGATCACGGATCTTCATAGGCCGTCCTCATAGATGCTAGCACCTAATCGGTTGGTCCTAAGGTATTCCAGCTGCGTCTTGTACGGGCCTTCTACCCTGTGTAAGTATGGCACTCCTGAACTTCCCGTAGGTCGATCCATGCCTTGAGACATCTCTGATTCACTAGTCTGAGAGCTAGGGTAGTATGAGTGGTGGCTCAACTGCTGGGCCCAAGACCTCGCAGTGTGGTTGACACTAGCTGCTGAAGACCTAAGACTTTTTCTATCTCTCCCTAGATGTCGCCCTGATCTAAGGTTCATAAGCCTAATTGAATAGCCCAAATTTGCCCAAGTACAACCTCGTTGCTGAGTTCTTTTGTATCAGTTACTTGATTCTTTTTTTGTTGATTATCGTGTTTATGGTCTTCTCTCATATCACATCGTCAGGTATGCTTGAGTGTATTTCCGCACTTGAAGTTGATCGTTCCATGTTAAGTTCTTTTCCTCTAAAGTTCTCGACTGTACAAAGATTATGTTGTTAGCTTGAACTTGAGTAGTTAGGTAGTCTTCAACCTGATAAATGCCTATCGCCGCCCTGGCCTACTCCTATCACTAGTCGTTCTTAGCCTAAGCTAGGAATTGACAGAGGGAGTTGAGAATTTCCAACCTTTTATTTGCTTCTTGGTTGCCCTTGAGTGCGTAGGAAGCGCGTTCCCAAGCACGCACTTACTCTTGCTTAGAATTCCCTTCGATGCTCTCAATAGATCTATAAGAGTTCCAAAGTTAGCTCAAGACTTAAATTTCAAAGACAGAACCAATCACTTTCATTCATGTAACACAAACACCAATTTGCACTATGATTTTTTTGAAAAACAATTCTAGAGGTCCCTGAATTTTGTTCCCCCTGGGTATGGTCAACTTCAAAATACCCTATCTAATAATCCTGATCTTAATTCAACGGTAACCAATGGAAGTTTTGGTTGTACTCCCCACAAGCTTTCCAACAAGACAAGAATCACAGCAATCGGATTTCGTATGAGAAAGTTATGTCAGTTCAGGGTTTTGGGACTAAAATAGGGTTCAAACAGGCTAACTGTTCTCAGGATTTTTCTTAAAAATACGCGTGTAGGGACCTCACAAATCACTAATTGCTAGACCACTATGCCCAAAAACTATCCCCAAAACTTGGAATAAAAACCCTAATTTTTTGGCCGAAAAGCTTGTTAATCGCGATCGACAGGTCTGTCAATCGCGATTGACAGAGGTGTCCGTCGGGGCCTCTTGGTCGCGATCGACACGTCAGTCACGATTGACAGTGTCAATCGCGATCGACAGAGTCGGTCATGAGTCCTATCAATCGCGATCGATGGTGTCAATCGCGATCGACACTTTTTCCGGGTTTTTCACCGTGAATTCAGTCGATCGGGGCTGTGTCCGTCGCGATGGACACGTAGCTACACGAAAAAGTCAATCAATTGTTGAAATTCAGTCGGTCGCCATCGCGACTGACAGAGGTGTCGGTCATGGCTGTGGATCGCGATCGACGGTGTCAATCTCGATTGACAGGGTCCTACGTGGCAGTTAGTCGGTCGTGGGGTATGTCGGTCGCGATCGACAGGTCTGTCGGTCGCGATTGACAGATGTTGTCGATCGTGGCTGTCGATCGCGATCGATGGTGTCGGTCGCGATTGAGAGAGAAACACAGAATTTTTTAACTGTTTTTAGTGATTTAGAATGTGCTCATCATGTGGATTATGGTGGTGCACTTTGTTTTACCAAATGGGCGATTTTTCTGTCGATCGCGATCGACAGAGGTTGGCGACACACAGACAGTTTCTGACTTTTTCGTACCTGTGCAGCGTGCTGAGGATGATGATACAGCTAGATCCTGCAAGAAAGCTCAAGAAACATGCAAAAACAACACACACAATATCGCTCTTTCGCTCTCTCTCACAAGTGGAATGAGCGAAATGAGGTGGAGAAGGTGATATAATCAAAAACTGAAAATTTTCGCGATGATGGAGATGGAGGTGCGAGATGGTGATGATGATGATGGTGATGATGATGGTGATGATGATGGTGAGGTAAGAAAGAGAAAAATAAGAAAAGTAAAGAGATTACCTACAATGCCAACGTCTCAAATCTATGTCTTACCATCACACGCTCGTCCTCAAAGCTCGATCCCCGGCAACGGCGCCAAAATTTGGTGTAGCTCAGTGATGAGTAGCACCTCCTTTAATGTCAATCCGGGAAGACAAGAGGATGGTATGAAGACCTCGAGCAAGTGAAGGCACAAGTGCGTGAGTGAGAAGCACACTAACATGCACACACATACACACACACGCGCACACATGGTAAGACAAAGAGTGAGAAGCAATGGAGTTCTTAGATTACTTTCAAAAAGCTCATACAAGTTCAAGTCTATTACAAGCTAACCTCAAAAATGAGCTCTCTAGCTCTATTTATAGTTTTTGACTAGGTTTTGGCCGTGTCCAGACCTAGTGTCCGGCCTAGTTAAAAATTAGGTTCTCTACCCTATTTGGAGGTTCAAACGAAGTCTAAAAAATATGAAAAACTCACAAGTAGGTACTTCTAAAGCTCCTCAAGCTCAAGGACTCCTTGGCTTGCACAAAATGGAGCTACAAAATATGAAATGGTATTTACAATGGTTTTTAGTGATGAAAATCACTATTTTTGTAGGGGTTTCTATTAACATTTTGACATACATTTCCTGGAGCTCCCTACTTACTCCTTCTCCTTGTGTGTCCACCTATGCGTTAGTGTCCTGAAAAAATATTGGCCTACTTGCCAGATCGTCGTTGACTGCTCTGTCTGCTTGTACTTTCTCTTCTCTCTGACTCCCTTCATAAGCTTCCTTGCCTTTTGAGTCCTTCAGTTCCAACACCACTCCATGTTCATGTGGATGCCTCCAATTATGCTATTGGATGTGTACTTGCACAACTTAGGGGTGAAGGTAATATGGATCTCCCTATTGCCTATGCAAGTAGACAATTGAATGTTGCTGAACGGAACTATACAACCACTGAACGAGAAGGATTAGGCATGGTGTACGCGGTTAAAAAGTTTAGACACTATTTGCTTGCAAATAAGTTCAAATTTTTTACTGATCACCAAGCTCTATTGTACCTGGTAAACAAGCCATGTAATACAGGCAGATTAGTAAGATGGTTTCTCTTACTAATGGAATATGACTTTGAGGTAGTAGTGAGGAAAGGCAAGACTCATTTGAGAGCAGACCATCTCTCTAGGCTCACATCTGGAGAGGCCCCACAAGGAGTATCAGATGACTTACTTGATGCTTACTTGTTTAATTTGGAAGTTGTACCTCAGTGGGCTAAGCCATTAGTGCTAGTATTAACATACGGGCCTAACCACCCAGTAATAGCCACACAGGATAGAGAGGTAGTTAAAGCCCAAAAGTATCACATCATGGCGGGAAGTATGTACAAGCACACAGATCAAGGGATCTTGGCCTGTTATGTGGAAGAGGATGAGTACACTAAATGGTTGCAATTAGCACATGTAGGTGCATTAGAGCAACACTACTCAAAGCAATGAACCCTACAGACACTAAAGAGACTCGGAGTGCATTGGCCGACTATGGAAGCTAATGTCCATAAGTTGTGCAAGGAATGCCCAATCTGCTACACTAAACCACCTGTGGAACATGCCACTCTTTATCAAGTGTCTTTAGTGCCAGATTGGAGTGAACCGCTAGTATCCTTCCTAAGGACGAAAACATTCCCCCCAGACATGACTCTGACAAGGCAAAGAAGTCTAGAACAAGAAGCCCTAGATTACTTACTCATTGGTGATAATCTATACAAGCGTGGAAAAGATGGTTACCTGAGGCTTTGTGTTCATGAGAGTGAATATCTAAAGATCTTGGAAACTTCTCATCAAGGTGTAGCAGGAGGACACTTTGGACCAGATCGGGTGATCAAGGCAATACTATTTGCGGGCTTCTGGTGGCCGACCCTTCACATGGATGCACATACCTATGTGAAACGGTGTGATGTGTGTCAGAGAACTCAGTATCCTATACGCAAAGATGAGATGCCACCGAAACCTATGATGGGTGGACGTGCATTCTCTAAGTGGGGAATAGACTTTGTAGGCCCTATTAATCCCCCAGCTAAGGGTTCACATGCTGAGTATATCATTGTGGCCACTAACTATCTAACTAAGTGGGTAGAGGTAAAAGCCACAACAAAGAACGATGCACAAACAACAGCTAAGTTCTTGTTTGAGAATGTGTTCACCAGGTATGGATTACCTATGGAGCTAGTCAGTGATAGAGGGACTCACTTCTTGATTGAAGTTATTGAAAATCTGCTCCAAGAGATCTTGGTAGTACATAAGAAGTCTGCCCCCTATCACCCCCAAGCTAATGGCCAGGCTCAGAGTACAAATAAGATCTTATGCAACGTACTGACAAAATTAGTGAACAATAAACGCTCTGATTGGGACAAACAGCTACACCATGCTGTTTGGGCATACGGAGTGGCCTATAAAACGGTACTCCAAGCCACACCCTTTCAGATGGTGTTCGGTTAAAATGCAGTGCTACCCTTGGACTTTTTGATACGTACATTCAAGGTTGCACAAGAGCATGACTGGACAGGCCATGAACTCTCCTCTCGAATCTTTGATCTTGAACGTCTAGGCGAGACACGATTGAGAGCTGCAGCAGGAATCTATGCAGCGAAGGAGAGGCAAAAGGCATATTTTGATACACATGTGAAGGATAAAGGCTTGAAAGCAGGAGACCTAGTCCTAGTCTACACATTGAAGCAGCATGCACGAAAATTAGAGAAAAGAGGCTATGGACCTATGATCATAAATAGGAGTTCAACTAGTGGGGCAGTACAACTAGCCACTTTGGAAGGTGATATTCTCCCTAGCTACATAAGCGGATGTAGAGTCAAGTTATACCAAGAACCCTTGACTGAAGAGATGTTAAATCGGCTCAACACTGCGAAGAAACGTAAAGAGGAGGAAAAACGAATTCGAGAGGAAGCACAAGCAGAGGCCTTAGAGCGCATCCGACGAATGAAATTGAGGAGGCAAGGGAGAGATCAGCCTATGATTGACACTCAAGAGTCCCCAGGCTATCACATGGCCATGTGTGAGGCTTCAGGTGAACGTACCCATAGGATAGTGGATCGACGACCTTTTGTGACCCTAAAAGTTGGACAAGGAGACAGTACAAGGACCGTAAGAGCTTTAATTGATTTAGGTGCAGCCACTAGTGCAGTTCGGCTGTCTTACTGCCAGCAGCTGCAATTGGAGGTAAAACCCCTAGAAGCATATCTGATAGGATTAGGAGGTGTTGAAACCCCTTGCATGGGAGAGGTGGAACTTCCCCTCTACATTCAAGAGGTCCTCATGCCAGCAAAAGTGCTAGTGTGTGAAGATGAGGATCTTACCGAACCTCTTGTCTTAGGCCAAGACTAGATCTATGATCAAGCAGTCAACCTCAACCTAAGAAGTGGAATTCTTCAGGCTTGGGCAGGCCAAAGCTATCTTACGATTGAATTAGAAAATCAAGCACTCAAACCAGTAGGAAGGGCACCAACTCCTGGTCTCTCCAAGAATCCACATGAAGGTAACAATGCTGTTCTTGTCCAGAGTTCTATGGTGCAGAGGAGTATCCAGCTTACCAAAGGTATAGGAGCCAATAAGAAGTTCCCAGCTGATCCAAAGAAGATTCTAAACAGGCAGACCAAACATCACTCGATAGGAAGGAGGCCGCTGATCAAGAGGTAGGAGCGCCAACCAGTGCAACACGGAGTACCTCGTGGCATGAAGCAGATCTGGATACGCAAGGATGGAAAAACCACAACTCTAATGGTAGGTTCTCGAGGAGCCAAAAAATAGGCCACATCATCAAGGAAAAAATTGAAGCAGAACCCCAGCCAACCTCCTAGGCGCACCACGTGTATTTGGGTCCCTAAGCGGTTAATGAAGGCTAGCCCCAATGCTAGACACATATGGGTGCCCAAGGCCTGTTTACGAGCCCAAATAGCTCCAACTCTAGTTACTGGCATAATTCAACACTCACAAGTCCTCTCGACTAACAACGCAGGAACTCTACCTAAATACCACCCTGACCCACACTCAGTCAAACCAAGGAATGTCTGGAAATGGGTGCCCAAAAGGTCCCAAATCCATCACACTCTAGTTCATAAATCTCTACCTGTCTTTAGCTCTAACAGCTATGAATCCTCTATCAAAGTTTGGAGACTTAAACCATGTATCAAACCCCCTGACCCAATTTTGTAAATCCATCCCCTTTGACATAGGTGCATTCTGAGTCCATTGCATAACCAAAGTATGCATCTAGGATGACACTGACCTCTAATCACCACTCACATCTATCACAAACACTTCACCTCTAACCACTAACTTTCAGGATTGTCATGTTAGTATTGTGAAGGGAACACCATTACATCCTGTTTCCTATGCAACACTAATGTGCCTTTCTTCTTCTAGCAGATAAGCACCCGATTCCCATGGCAGTAGCAGCAGGCACGAGCTCTCAGGCAGGCACTAGCACTCAAAGCAATTGGGATACCATGCCTGTGGAGGCTCCACCGACAGCTAGGCCTGAAGAGTTTTTGAACGTGAGAAGAATTCCCATTCCGGATCCACCAAATGGCCTAACAGAGAGAGTAAAGGGGCATTCTCATTGGTTCAATGAGATGCCAGGAGACTTGGGAGACGCAGATCATATTTGGGAATCCAAGCTGGAATTCGGAGGAGTATGGTGGACATTCCAATTCTTCTCAAGAGAATTTGCAACATTGCAAAATGCAGCTCCTCTTCAGAATATCTAGCAGAAAGCAGAATTGCAAGATTACTTTAGTGCAGCTTTGCCTAGACTGGATTTTCTCAGGTGCTACTACTTGATTGCCACACTGAAGCCGACAAGAGATAAAGATCATTGAGGCACATTCCTGGTGCCCTCTCTATCAAACCAGGAAGAAATGAAGAAGTTTTAATTGAATATTACTTTAATCAGGGAAGCCCTTCAGATGTATGGCACCCATGTACCCTCCGATCAAGATCCCTTGATACCATAGTCGATGAAGAACAAAAAAATCAAGAAGTTGAAAGAAATGTGTGCCCTCACCCCCAACATCGCCATACCACTGCGGATGTGCCTTCAACACTTCGCATTTCCAGCTCAAGACCGCTTCACCCAACCGCATAAGAAAATATGGTATGGATTATACCTAGCAGAGACTGGAGGCTTGCCAATTAAAATGCCCGTATGGATTCTGGACCAGTTATATGAAGCAGGCAAGCGAGGCGTGAGGAAGCATACCTTGAATGGCTGCTGTGCGATTACCAGGATTATCTATAGATGCCTTTCCTATGATGTGCCGATCGCAAGGGCCCTTAAATACTCACAACTGGAATTCTTCAAGGGGTGGAAGTCAGGGGTTCAACCTGCGAAAAGAATGCGTGGATCACTTTCACAGGTCCTGATCCCTGGTGAGGCCACAACAAAAGCTTCCCCTAGAGAAGAGGCCCAAGTAGACCCTTTCACCATCCATCTCCAAGGAACACAATCAGGGGATAGGGTACAGCCCACTCCATCTGCCCCTCCATTACCCACCGATGCTGAGTTTGCATCCATGGCCACATTAGCAGAGGATCCAAATTTTGACTTTGAAAACTTCCTACAGACTGCCCACTTATCTGATAGTGAGTGTTTTTCTGACAATGCCGGTCCCGAATCATCATCCCAAAGAGAACACCCATAGAGTGAGGCAAGAAGGGTACATTGGGAAGATGAGATGCGACATCCTCATGCTCAAAGCACACAGAATCAGGAAGAAGCATGGGGAAATGAACGAGAGGAGAGTGAAGAGGACGCTCCTGCCTACACGGCACAAATCAAACGGCTCTATAGGACAATCAAACAGGTACATAAAAGACACAAGTTATCAGAAGAGGCAAACAGGGCACTGGTGAACCAGATGCTGCATGCGGAGAATGTTGACCCGCATTTTGTAGAGTTATTGAATCTCCTGGCGGAAACGTGCGGAATAGGAGAAGCCATGAGGACCATGGTACAACGCACTACCCATCAATATGACCAACGGAGGATCGATACACGACCGCGAAGGGGAAAAATGATTCAAATGGAAATCTCTACCGCCCTGCCTACCACCACTTCAGTAGATGTTCAAATGGCCAGCCCAAATCATAGTGAGGAACCTGATGTAGATACACAGATACCATCTCCACCATCACCTCCCATCCAGCCCTCAGAACCCTTCCCCACTAGCCTTCCTGAACAACCAGTCTCCACCCATGGCGAAACCGTTATACACACCACCATTTGTCCATCCTTCCCTTTACCTACATCCATCACTTCCACCCAATTTTTTGAGCCCCATATAGGCCATCCTGCCACCGATCAAACTATAATAGGTCACCCTTCATATCTCCCAGCCCTCGGACAGCCGCTTACCACTAGCCAAACCGTAACACACCCATTTCCATCCACCAATACATTTTCTCCCTCCCAACCCCTATCCACTGTAACCCTTTTTACCCCCTCGGAATCAACCCAAGTCACCCAACCTTCATTCTAGACAAACCTTGTAAATATACTCCAACAAGTTGAGAATTATAATAAAAAGTCCCTTCCCCAAACCACCTCCCCCACATTCACTGCCACCACTAACACACCACCTACCATTCCCGTGTTCACAATTCACACTTCACACACTATCACGTCCGACCCCATGGAAATTTCACCACCCACAGGAGCAGCCACCACCACAGTTGTTCCAACATCATCACATTTCACTCCACTCATAGGCACATCATCCACTTTTCCCTTCCCCATTTCCCGACCCTTTGCATTTTCCACCTCTACCCCTGCATCCAAATCATTTAGTAATGCACTAGACACCATGTTCGAAGCGGTGACTCTACTTAAGCAGGAATATAAGTTACTGGAAGAAAACAACACAGAGCTATGCAACCTCTCGGCTCAACTCCAGGCACCTGTCAATGCCTTGGAACTAAGTAATACAACATTACAACATGAAGTGATTGTCCTCCAACAATCGAATGCAGAGATGGAAGCCAAGTATATGGAGACAGGTAAAGCTATGGAGGAACAACTCAAAGATCAGTTGGGCCGCAATGCTAGACTACAAAGAAACATGAATCTACTTCGCCACCACTTAGCAGCGGCTCAAGAAGAAAAGAGAAGGCTACAACAACAGAACCAGGAGAATCTTGAAGCAGCCATGGAAAATACCCCTGGAGCACCTATAGACCTCACCAAATTCATGGCTATTCCCTTAGCACACATTCAGCAAGCATTAGAAGAATATGCTACCCTCTTGGAGGCACACGACCAGTTAGTAGACCAGGTAAAGGACCTACAAAGATCCCAAGTGCATACACCACCACCACCAACAACTAAAGAGATGGTGAATGCTGCAACCTCACCAGAGCCTGAATCATCAATAACCAATGAAGTACTGGAGCTACGACAGCACGTGGCTGACTTAAAGATTAAGCTATTATAATATGAACGACCCCCCTCTCCAACTGTTCAGCCAAACGACGAGGAGACCATTGTCATTCGGGTGGAAGAAACATTTGAAGATAATTATGAGCCACAACCTCTTCCAGGAGGCAGAATCACTGAAGAGGGACAGGATACATATGAGGAACCCCCATCGGCATGGATGAAACAGGTAGAAGAAATGGGGCGGACTCATGAAGAACGTATCTCCAACCAGATGTTGGCCATGAAGACCATTGAAGAAACCATACTTCAATCAGAATACTTCAGACATCTCGCCCCTAGAAGACTGATAACTAGTTCAGAGTTATAGTATAAACCATATTTTGTACTGCTGGCTGACTATAATGCTGAAATCAAACGCCTCACCAACAAATACCCCACCTTCGCAACTTAATTCGAACCAGAGGATATCCCAGAAACAACCAAAAAGCGGGCCATATTCCAACCTATCTGGAGGCAAAACTTACTGGAAACATATCCGAAAATGCTACGGACATGGGCCATGCTCCCATGCATTTAAAATATAACCCTTGCTTTGGGCTAGTTCAAAGATCATGGAAAGCATTCGCCATCAAGGTTCAGAACAATGCAAATTGTAAACAATGGCTAAATTATCCCTCCATTGCACCCCCAATAGGCACACCTACAATAGCATATATGATGGTTACTATCAGACATTGGCTTCCACGCCTCCACCCCATGCCAGACGTAGCTGCCCAGATGATGCTCAAAATATTGGATATGATGCAAGTAGTGCTTAAAACCTTCTGCAATGTATGTCACATTCAGCCTCCGATTCTCGGGTTTGTTAATGGTAATTATGACCTATTATATGATATGAGCACAACCCCGAGCATACGAGTCGCTTATGCATGGCACGCACGAATCGGATATCTCCCTGCCTGCTACAAGAAAACTTTTGATGATATGTTCACCACAGAGTTCTAGGAGGCACACTCAGAGGTGTTCGCGCCACGGCCCACTCATTTGCTACAGCTCTTTGCATGCGAACAAACAATGCATTCAGAGCTCTACACAACGCCACAACCGAACATACCGGGAGCAGTCAATTGGGATGCCCTTCAGAGAGACCTGATTAGCGGGCTACGGATCAAAGAACATGACTTGGCAACCGACATTCTCCAGAACTACATTGACCAAACCGTAGAGCAAAGGTCTGTCAGAGGCGACAGACCCTAGGGGGGGGGAGAGTGTTGGCAGATGAAGCAAGTACGAGCATACATGCAGATCTAGCACTAAGGCAACCCATTAAATTTTTCCAAACCTTACACCATGTTAAAAGTGATTCTCATCACTAAAAACCCTTGTAAATATTGTTTCACCTTTTTGTAGCTCCATTTTGTACAAGCCGAGGAGTCTTCGAGCTTGCGGAGCCTTAGAAGTAGTTTCCTGCCAATTTTCATAATTTTTAGATCTCGTTTGAGTCCTCAAATAAGCCCTCGAACCTAATTTTTAACTAGGCCAAACACTAGGTCTGGACAGGGCCAAAGCTAGTCAAAAACTATAAATAGAGCTAGAGAGCTCATTTTTGGGACTAACTTCTTGTAGTTTTGAGCTTGTATGAGAGCTTGGTTATAATGGAAGTGATTCCATTGTCTTACTCTCTTTGTTCTTGCCGTGTGTGTGCGTGTATGTGTATGTGTGTGCATGTTTCTGTGCTTCCCACTCACACATTTGTGCCTTCACCTGCTCGAGGTCTTCATACCATCCTCATGTCTTCCCGGATTGACATTAAAGGAGGTGCTACTCATCACTGAGCTACAGATGTGTTATCTCACAAGATGGCAGGGTGGTCGCATATGAGTCCAGAAAACTAAGAAAACATGAACTTAACTATCCTACTCATGATTAAGAAATGCTTGTTGTTGTGCATGCACTTAAGCATTACAGACATCTATTGTTAGGGGTTAAGTTTGAATTGAAAACAGATCATCAAAGTCTAAAATACATCTTCACTCAACCATTGCTTAACAACAGGTAGAAGCATTGGATTGAATTATTAAGCGAGTATGATTTTGACATTAAGTATCTTGCTGGTAAGGAAAATAAGGTTGCTGATGCATTGAGTCGGAGACCTTTGTGAAATCTTGTTTCTCTAATAAATTTTGATTTTCTCAGTCAAATTCAAGAAGAGATAAACTAGGATCCTTTTTATGCACCTTTTTTGAATGCTTTGAATGCGAACAGGGGATCGACGTATGAGGAAAAATTTCATTTGGAGGATGGAACACTGTATTGTAACAATCGGCTATGCTTATCTTCTGAATCTGCACTAAAAGTTAAAATACTGCATGATTGTCATGATGCACCTTTTTGTGCACATCCAGGTTATTCAAGGACATATGTTAAAACAAAGTATTCTTACTTTTGGCCGTGTATGAAGCGGGATATTAGAAAATATGTAAATGAATGTTTGAAGTGCCAACAGATGAAATCTGAGTTTAAGAGGATGCCAAGAATGCTTCAACCTTTGGATGTTCCAAATCAGAAGTGAGAGTCTATTTCTATGGACTTTATCACTAAGCTACCTATGACCAGAAGTAACCATGATACCATATTTTTTATAGTCGATCGGCTTACCAAGATGGCACACTTCTTTTTCTATGAAAAAGACTGATACTGCTTTGAATGTTGCAAGAATCTTTGTAAAAGAAATATTTCGATTGCATGGAATGCCTAAAAGCATAATTTTTGATAGAGATTCTAGATTTACGTCAAACTTTTGGAAAGCGACATTTGAATCCATTGGAACTCAACTTCGTATGAGTACAGCTTTCCATCCACAAACTGATGGGGAAACAGAGAGGGTTAACAAGGTAGTTGAGGATATGTTGCGTATGTATGTGAATGAAAAGTAGGATAATTGGAGTGAATATTTACCCTTGGTTGAGTTTGCATACAATAGTGTATGGCATGCATCCATAAAAATGACTCCGTTTGAAGCTATGTATGGTTATAAATGTTTGAATCCACTTTCGTTTTTGGGTTTTCCAAATAAAGTAGAAGTATCCAAAGAAATGCTTGATAAGATGGATGAAGAACTTGGAAAAATTAAGAAACATATAAGAGAAGCTCAAAAAAGACAAAAGAAGTTCTATGATTTAAAGAGAAGACCACTTGAATTCCAAGTTAATGATATGGTATTTCTTAAAGTTAATCCTCATCGATCTAACTTGTTGCTAGGGAAGGATCATAGACTTTCTCCTCGATATGCAAGCCCTTTTAAAATTTTGAAAAAGATCGGATCTCTTGCTTATTTGCTGGAATTACATAAATATCTAAATGTGCATCCTGTATTTCATGTCAGCTTACTTAAAAGATATGTGTCTAATGTTGCTCATGTTTTGTAGGACAATTATAAGCTGAAAGATGATGGCTCTTTTGAGCTTCAACCGGAAATAATATTAGATAGGAAGGAAAGATTTCTTAGAAATAGATCTATATTAGAAATTTTGGTGAAATGGCATTCATACCCAGTAGAAGATTCGAGTTGGGTGAATTTAGATGACTTTCTAACACATTATCCTTCTTTCCAACTCTAAGGACAGAGTTCTTAAAGGGGGGGAAGAATTGTAATAGGCCTCTTTTCTATTGAAATAATTCATTTTGAACTTTCTGAATTTCATGCGGGGATAATGCTTAGAACGAATAATTAAGTCATTTTATGCATGTAGGAAAAATTTTGGGTTGACAAGTTTCATGTTCTCTCTCTAGACCTTAATTGCATCATGTTTTCCTGTGGTATTTTGAAGGTGAAGATGAAAGAATTAAGGAAAACTCTATATGAGGGAAAGGTAGAGCAAGTATAAGAGAATAAAAGTGCCTGTGTGAGATTTTTGTGAATCATGTTCTAAGTATCTCGTTCAGGGTCCTACGTTTAGTTCATTGTAAGAAAATGCCTTGATTTTACTCTCTCTAGAATTTTAAACCTTGCAGGGCTCAAAAGTGGCATTTGGAGGTGGATTTGGACCTCAGACGTCTCTATCAATATTGTGCAGATCGAAAAATTGAATAAAAGTGTCGGTCACAAGCTTAACCTAATTCTTCATTGTTTTTGAATTACAGGGCTTTGAAAAGTGTCGTATTTTCCAACACTTAGAAAAAAAGAAAACGAGGGATTGTCTAATTCTATTCGAATCTGTGATTCTCATGCTCACGTGTCACCATGTCTAATTATGTATGTTTTTGGATATGTCTTCTTGGTTTTTTTCCTGTTATTTTTGACAGGTATGCTAAAAAAAAGAAAGTACACTATGATCGCATGGCTTTTTGCAAAAGTTTTGGAGAAACTCGACTTTTTCTAAATTTGGTGGATCACACACTTCTTTGGGGGGCACGACTGCGATCAAACGGAAAAAGATAAGAAGGCCTGCGCATCAACACGGGGGTGGTCGAGAATACGATTGTGATAGCTCGGGGGTGGTCGAGAGGTAAAGGCTTCGTCAAGAAGCTATTGTCCAAAGCTATTGTTACCATTGATTCACATCTATAATATCAGAATTCTTCCTTCTCTGCATCATATTTGTTCTACGCTTCCGCATCAGATTTTCTTTTACCTTGTGCAATCTCTGCGTTCTTCTCTCCACTGTTATTTCTGAGTAATCGAAAGATTGTGATTGGGGATAGATTGTGATTGAGGAAACACTACAAGTGGTATCAGAGCAGAATCAATCCGCGGGAACGATGGAAGGTCTAACACAAAAGGTTCGTGAACAAGAGGAGCTTATTCAGAATCTTCTTGGTGAGTTGCACAAAGAACGAGGGGGAAAGTAACCAAAAAGAGCAACAAATTTGTTTGTGGAGCTGAACGATGAAATAGATGAAGGTGCGGGAACATCTAGCGTACCTCGCGAAACACAAAAACGCAATTCTGAAGATATGGAACCAGGTGAGTTTGCCCTTAACCAAGTCTTCAAGAAGGCAAAGTTAAATGATTTTGATGGCGAGAAGAAGAGTGGCAAAGATCTTGAGGCATGGATTGAAGAACTAGAGGATTTCTTTGATCTTCGACAATTTAGTGACGAGTCTAAGGCAAAAGTTCGGATCCTGCATCTGCGTGGGATCGCGAAGCTATGGTGGAAGTCATATATGCTGACTCGAACACGTTCTGGTCCTGTTCTATGGAAAGAATTTAGAGAACAAGCTGAAAAACGCAATTGTTCTCCACACTACCATATGGAGAAGAAGATGGAGTTCTACAATTTCCGACAATACGAAAGTGACAAGCATAGCTTATCTGTTGATGAGTACAAAGAGAAGTTCCTACGTCTTCATAAATATGCATTAGAGGCTAGTGGTAATGCTCTAAAGAGTAAATTTATTGAAGGGCTTTGTGAGGAACTTCGCTATCAAGTCAAGGGATCTGGATGCATTGATTTTCTTGATGCTGTTGCGATGGCTGAGAACTTTGAGAAGATGGAGACGTTCAATTTGCAGAAGGCAAATAGAAGTAGATTCATTGCAACGGGACATAGGCCACAAAGACCTGTTGCAATGAACATGAAAAATTCAAAGAAAACTCCATCTTCTAACGACCAAGGTAAGAACCCTGCTCGGCCGGTGGAAAATTAAAGGAGGCTTCAACCAATTGAGTGGCAACAAGACCCTAATTTTATTGAGAGGGAAAAAAGACTTGGTCTGTGTTTTCATTGCGGGGAGCAAGGGCATCGGACATATGAGTGCCCGAACAAGGCAGTCTTTTGACGTGCACAATCAAAAGCGATAAACATCATCGAGGAGGGTACAATTATTGAGGAAGCAGATGATGGCGGTAAGTGCGCTAACTCTACTTTACGTTGCATGGTGGTTAGTTCTTTCCCAAAGGCTTCTGTAATCACGATTTCGGGTATGATTTCTGCGCATAAAATGAGATTTTTGATCGATTCAGGTAGTACCCATTGTTTTCTATCTTTCAAATTGGTAGAGAATCTAGGGATAGCCCTAAATATGTAGATAACCAGACCTGTAGAGATGGCCAATGGACAATTACACTACACGAAAGGATATGTTGAAAACCTTGAATTTACTCTTTCTAATAGATGCTTTTCTGGAAGCTTCCATGTGATTGAGATGAAACAGAGTGATGTAATCATAGGTATGGATTGGTTAGTTAAAAAATCTGCGACAATTAATTGTGAACAAAGAACGATCACTGTGAAGCTAAATGATGAATCTATTCATATTCTAGGTGATGTCTTTAATCCTAAGCCTACTCTTATTTCTGCTATGCAGATAATTAGAGGTATACGTGATGGCTGCAAAACATTTGTAGTGTATGTAAACAATCTGCATCAGGAAGGTAATGACGAAGATATTCCACATTACGTAGGAAATCTCTTGAAAGAATATGCCGATGTATTTCCAGAAGACTTGCCTGGTATACCCCCACCTAGGCAGTTTGACCACGCCATTGACCTATATCCAGGGAGTGAACCATATTCTAGAGCACCCTATAGATTTAACATTGATGAACTAAAGGAGCTTAAGATTCAATTAGATGATCTTTTGAAGAAAGGCTTAATAAAACCGAGTGTCTCACCTTGGGGTGCGCCTGTTTTATTTCAAAAGAAGAAAGACGACTCTTACAGATTATGCATTGACTATAGGGGGTTGAATAAAAGAACAATTAAGAATAAGTATCCACTCCCTCACATAGATGACTTATTAGGCCAATTAAGTGGAGCAACCGTATTCACAGAGATTGACTTAAGATCTGGATATCACCAAATTAGCATAAAAATAGAGGATATTCCTAAGACGGCTTTTGGAACACGATATGGTCGCTATGAGTTTACGGTTCTACCTTTTGGTTTAACAAACGCTCTTGCCACATTTATGTGCTTGATGAATAATATTTTTCACGATTACCTAGATGAATTCATCTTAGTCTTCCTTGATGATATATTTGTGTACTCTAAAGATGATTCGGAGCATGCACTACATCTCAAGAAGACTTTGCAGACTCTTAGAGAACACAAATTGTATGGGAAAAAGAGTAAGTGTTTCTTTGCTAAGGATAAACTTGTGTATCTAGGAAGAGTAATATCAAAAGAAGGAATCCTTATAGATGAAGATAAAGTAAAAACAGTAGTTGATTGGCCGATTCCTAAGACTGTAAGGGATGTTAGAAGTTTTCTTGGGTTGGCACAATATGAAAGAGCACATATTAAGGATTTCTCTAAGATAGCTACTCCACTCACCAAATTAACTAAAAAGAATGTAAGATTTGCATGGAGTGATGCCTGTCAAAAATCATTTGAAACATTGAAACAAAAAGTAGTTGAGAATTGTGTTTTGAAAATACCAGAAATGGGAAAGCCTTTTGTGGTTGCATGTGATGCAAGTGGTAGTCAGATAGGATGTGTTATCTCACAAGATGGCAGGGTGGTCGCATATGAGTCCAGAAAACTAAGAAAACATGAACTTAACTATCCTACGCATGATTTAGAAATGCTTGCTGTTGTGCATGCGCTTAAGCATTGGAGACATCTATTGTAACGGGTTAAGTTTGAATTGAAAACAGATCATCAAAGTCTAAAATACATCTTCACTCAACCATTGCTTAATAACAGGCAAAAGTGTTGGATTGAATTATTAAGCGAGTATGATTTTGACATTAAGTATCTTGTTGGTAAGGAAAATAAGGTTGCTGATGCATTGAGTCGGAGACCTTTGTGTAATCTTGTTTCTGGAATAAATGGTGATTTTCTCAGTCAAATTTAAGAAGAGATAAAACAAGATCCTTTTTATGCACCCATTTTGAATGCGTTGAATGCGAACAGGGGATGGACGTATGAGGAAAAATTTCATTTGCAGGATGGAACACTGTATTGTAACAATCGGCTATGCTTATCTTCTGAATCTGCACTAAAAGTTAAAATATTGCATGATTGTCATGATGCACCTTTTTCTACACATCCATTTTATTCAAGGACATATGTTAAAACAAATTATTCTTACTTTTGGCCGTGTATGAAGCGGGATATTAGAAAATATGTAAATGAATGTTTGAAGTGCCAACAGTTGAAATCTGAGTTTAAGAGGATGCCAGGAATGCTTCAACCTGTGGATGTTCCAAATCAGAAGTGGGAGTCTATTTCAATGGACTTTATCACTAAGCTACCTATGACCAGAAGTAAGCATGATACCATATTTGTTGTAGTCGATCGGCTTACCAAGATGGCACACTTCTTTCCTATGAAAAAGACTGATACTGGTTTGAATGTTGCAAGAATCTTTGTAAAAGAAATATTTCGATTGCATGGAATGCCTAAAAGCATAATTTCTGATAGAGATTCTAGATTTACGTCAAACTTCTCGAAAGTGACATTTGAATCCATTGGAACTCAACTTCGTATGAGTACAGCTTTCCATCCAGAAACTGATGGGGAAACCGAGAGGGTTAACAGTGTAGTTGAGGATATGTTGCGTATGTATGTGAATGAAAACTAGGATAATTGGAGTGAATATTTACCCTTGGTTGAGTTTGCATACAATAGTGCATGGCATGCATCTATAAAAAAGACTTCGTTTGAAGCTATGTATGGTTATAATTGTTTGACTCCACCTTCGTTTTTGGGTTTTCCAAATAAAGTAGAAGTATCCAAAGAAATGCTTGATAAGATGGATGAAGAACTTGGAAAAATTAAGAAACATATAAGAGAAGCTCAGAAAAGACAAAAGAAGTTCTATGATTTAAAGAGAACACCACTTGAATTCCAAGTTAATGATATGGTATTTCTTAAAGTTAATCCTCACCGATCTAACTTATTGCTAGGGAAGGATCATAGACTTTCTCCTCGATATGCAAGCCCTTTTAAAGTTTTCAAAAAGATTGGATCTCTTGCTTATTTGCTGGAATTACCTAAATATCTAAATGTGCATCCTGTATTTCATGTCAGCTTAGTTAAAAGATATGTGTCTAATGTTGCTCATGTTTTGCAGGACAATTTCATGACAGAGTTCTTAAAGGGGGGGAGAATTGTAGTAGGCCTCTTTTCTAGTGAAATAATTCATTTTGAACTTTCTGAATTTCATTGTGGGGATAATGCTTAGAACGAATAATTAGGTCATTTTATGCATGTAGGAAGAATTTTGGGTTGATAAGTTTCATATTCTCTCTCTAGACCTTAATTGCATCATGTTTTCCAGTGGGATTTTGAAGGTGAAGATGAAAGAATTAAGAAAACTCTGTATGAGGGAAAGGTAGAGCAACTATAAGAGAATAAAAGTGCCTGTGTGAGATTTTTGTGAATCATGTTCTAAGTACCTCATTCAGGGTCCTACGTTTAGTTCATTGTAAGAAAATGCCTTGATTTTACTCTCTCTAGAGTTTTAAACGTTGCAGGGCTCAACAGTGGCATTTGGAGGTGGATTTGGTCCTTGGACGTCTTTATCAATATTGTGCAGATCGAAAAATTGAATAAAAGTGTCTCTCACAAGCTTAACCTAATTCTTCATTGTTTTTGAGTTATAGGGCTTTGAAAAGTGCCGTTTTTACAAACACTTAAAAAAATAAAAATAAAAAGAATGAGGGCTTGTCTAATTCTATTCGAATCCGTGATTCTCATGCTCACATGTCACCATGTCTAATTATGTATGTTTTCGAATATGTCTTCTTGGTTTTTTTCCTGCTATTTTTGAGAGGTATGCTAAAAAAAAAGGAAGTACACTACGATCGCATGGCTTTTTGCGAAAGTTTTGGAGAAACTCGACTTTTTTTTAATTTGGTGGATCGCACACTTCTTTGGGGGGGCACGGCTGCGATCAAACGATAAAAGATAAGAAGGCCTGCACATCAACACGGAGGACACACAGAAATCTGAGAATTACCTTGTGATTGAGAGCGTGATTGAGAGTGAGAGTGAGAGTGAGAGTGTGATTGAGAGTGCGAGTGAGAATGCGATTGTGATAGCTCGGGGTTGGTCGGGAGGTAGAGGCTTCGTCAAGAAGCTATTGTCCAAACATATTGTAACCATTGATTCACATCTATAATATCAGAATTCTTCCTTCTCTGCGTCATATTTGTTCTACTCTTCCGCATCCGATTTTCTTTTACCTTGTGCAATCTCTGCGTTCTTCTCTCCACTGTTATTTCTGAGTAATCAAAGGATTGTGATTGGGGATAGATTGTGATTGAGGAAACACTACAAGTGGTATCAGAGCAGAATCAATCCGCGGGAACGATGGAAGGTCTAACACATAAGGTTCGTGAACAAGAGGAGCTTATTCAGAAGCTTCTTGGTGAATTGCGCAAAGAACGAGGGGGAAAGCAACCAGAAGGAGCAACAAATTTGTTTGTGGAGCTGAACGATGAAATAGATGAAGGTGCGGGAACATCTAGCGTACCTCGCGAAAAACAAAAACGCAATTCTGAAGATATGGAACCAGGTGAGTTTGCCCTTAACCAAGTCTTCAAGAAGGCAAAGTTAAATGATTTTGATGGCGAGAAGAAGAGTGGTGAAGATCTTGGGGCATGGATTGAAGAACTAGAGAATTTCTTTGATCTTCGACAATTTAGTGAAGAGTCCAAGGCAAAAGTTGGGATCCTGCATCTTCGTGGGATCGCGAAGCTATGGTGGAAGTCATATATGCAGACTCGAACGCGTTTTGGTCCTATTCTATGGAAGGAATTTAGAGAACAAGCTGAAAAATGCTATTGTTCTCCACACTACCATATGGAGAAGAAGATGGAGTTCTACAATTTCCGACAATACGAAAGTGACAAGCATAGCTTATCTGTTGATGAGTACAAAGAGAAGTTCCTACCTCTTCATAAATATGCATTAGAGGTTAGTGGTAATGCTCTAAAAATTGAAGGGCTTCGTGAGGAACTTCGCTATCAAGTCAAGGGATCTGGATGCATTGATTTTCTTGATGTTGTTGCGATGGCTGAGAACTTTGAGAACATGGAGAAGTTCAATTTGCAGAAGGCAAATAGAGGCAGATTCATTGCAACGGGACATAGGCCACAAAGACCTGTTGCAATGAACATGAACAATTCAAAGAAAACTCCATCTTCTAACGACCAAGGTAAGAACCCTACTCGACCGGTGGAAAATCAAAGGAGGCATCAACCAATTGAGTGGCAATAAGACCCTAATTTTATTGAGAGGGCAAAAAGACTTGGTCTGTGTTTTCGTTGTGGGGAGCAAGGGCATCGGACATATGAGTGCCCGAACAAGGCAGTATTTCG
The DNA here is from genome assembly GCA_020310875.1 of Ceratopteris richardii. NCBI lineage: Eukaryota > Viridiplantae > Streptophyta > Polypodiopsida > Polypodiales > Pteridaceae > Ceratopteris > Ceratopteris richardii. The sequence goes on along the minus strand of CM035426.1, from coordinate 144,718,165 downwards.
ACCCGCACAATCAAAAGCGATAAACATCATCGAGGAGGGTACAATTATTGAGGAAGCAGATGATGCCGGTAAGTGCGCTAACTCTACGTTGCATGGTGGTTAGTTCTTTCCCAAAGGCTTTTGTAATTACGATTCCGGGTATGATTTTTGCGCATAAAACCAGATTTTTTATCGATTCAGGTAGTACCCATTGTTTTCTATCTTTCAAATTGGTACAGAATGTAGGGATAGCCCTAAATATGCAGATAACCAGAGCTGTCGAGATGGCCAATGGACGATTACACTACACGAAAGGATATGTTGAAAACCTTGAATTTACTCTTTCTAATAGACGCTTTTCTGGAAGCTTCCATGTAATTGAGATGAAACAAAGTGATATAATCAATTAATTAAAAATTCTGTGACAATTAATTGTGAACAGAGGTATGGATTGGTTAGTGAAAAATTCTGCGATAATTAATTGTGAACAAAGAACGATCACTGTGAAGCTAAATGCTGAATCTATTGATATTCTAGGTGATTTCTTTAATCCTAAGCCTACTCTTATTTCTGCTATGCAAATAATTAGAGGTATACGTGATGGCTGCAAAACATTTGTAGTGTATGTGAACAATCTGCATCAGGAAGGTAATGACAAAGATATTCAAGATTACTTAGGAAATCCCTTGAAAGAATATGCGGATGTATTTCGAGAAGACTTGCCTGGTATACCCCCACCTAGGCAGATTGACCACGCCATTGACCTATATCCAGGGAGTGAACCATATTCTAGAGCACCCTATAGATTTAACATTGATGAACTAAAGGAGCTTAAGATTCAGTTAGATGATCTTTTGAAGAAAGGCTTAATAAAACCGAGTGTCTCACCTTGGGGTGCACCTGTTTTATTTCAAAAGAAGAAAGACGGCTCTTACAAATTATGCATTGACTATAGGGGGTTGAATAAAAGAACAATTAAGAATAAGTATCCACTCCCTCACATAGATTACTTATTAGGTCAATTAAGTGGAGCGACCGTATTCACAAAGATTGACTTAAGATCTGGATATCACCAAATTAGGATCAAAACAGAGGATATTCCTAAGACGGCTTTTCGACCACGATATGGTCAATGTGAGTTTACGGTTCTACCTTTTGGTTTAACAAACGCTCCTGCCACATTTATGTGCTTGATGAATAATATTTTTCACGATTACCTAGATAAATTCAGCTTAGTCTTCCTTGATGATATATTTGTGTACCCTAAAGATGAATCAGAGCATGCAGTACATCTCAAGAAGACTTTGCAGACTCTTAGAGAACACAAATTGTATGGGAAAAAGAGTAAGTGTTTCTTTGCTAAGGATAAACTTGTGTATCTAGGAAGAGTAATATCAAAAGAAGGAATCCTTATAGATGAAGATAAAGTAAAAACAGTAGTTGATTGGCCGATTCCTAAGATTGTAAGGGATGTTAGAAGTTTTCTTGGGTTGGCACAATATGAAAGAGCACATATTAAGGATTTCTCTAAGATAGCTACTCCCCTCACCGAATTAACTAAAAAGAATGTAGGATTTGCGTGGAGTGATGCCTGTCAAAAATCATTTGAAGCATTGAAACAAAAAGTCGTTGAGAATTGTGTTTTGAAAATACCAGAAATGGGAAATCCTTTTGTGGTTGCATGTGATGCAAGTGGTAGTCAGATAGGATGTGTTATCTCACAAGATGGTAGGGTGGTCGCAAATGAGTCTAGAAAACTAAGAAGACATGAACTTAACTATCCTACTCATGATTAAGTAATGCTTGCTGTTGTGCATGCACTTAAGCATTGGAGACATCTATTGTTAGGGGTTAAGTTTGAATTGAAAACAGATCATCAAAGTCTAAAATACATCTTCACTCAACCATTGCTTAACAACACACAGAAGCGTTGGATTGAGATATTAAGCGAGTATGATTTTGACATTAAGTATCTTGCTGGTAAGGTAAATAAGGTTGCTGATCCATTGAGTCGGAGACCTTTGTGTAATCTTGTTTCTGTAATAAATTTTGATTTTCTCAGTCAAATTCAAGAAGAGATAAAACTGGATCCTTTTTATGCACCTATTTTGAATGCTTTGAATGCGAACAGGGGATCGACGTATGAGGAAAAATTTCATTTGCAGGATGGAACGTTGTATTGTAACAATTGGCTATGCTTATCTTCTAAATCTGCACTAAAAGTTAAAATATTGCATGATTGTCATGATGCACTTTTTTCTGCACATCCAGGTTATTCAAGGACATATGTTAAAACAAAGTATTCTTACATTTGGCCATTTATGAAGCCGGATATTAGAGAATATGTAAATGAATGTTTGAAGTGCCAACAGGTGAAATCTGAGTTTAAGAGGATTGTAACATAATCCTGGTAGGAGATGGTTGAACCACACCCTAAGAGAGAGGATTAGGAAGTAATCCTAAACCATGGCTTTTGGGGCAAGTGGTTAGCCCATCACATTCCTAACCAAGAGGTTGTGAGTTCAATTCCTTACATTGGTATCAGAGCCTAGGAAGTAGGCTTGGGCAAGGTGGAATGATCCAATGGCCTCTAAAAAAGGCGCTTGGGCATCCTCCATGTGAAAGGGTAGGAATTGTGGAAGGCGCGCGCGTCGGTTTCAAGGATGGACCTTACAATGATTGGGGTGTATCTCTCAATCCGTATGTCGGATTGAGGCATGTAATATACCGTTGGAAAGCTCTCGGAACGAACTTTCCAATGAGCTAGCTTGGAAGTGTGAATTCCTTGGGAATCCTTGGGTGGCACTTGATTGAGTGTTCAAGATACCAAGCATGGGTGAGAACAAGGTTCAAGACTGAGGTTGAGAACAAGGGCTCGAGACACCGAGGTTGCGAACAAGAAGGTTCAAGACACCGAGGTTGAGAGCAAGGGTTCAAGACACCAAGGTTGCGAACAAGGTTCAAGAAACTATGCGAGGTTGAGGGACATCAATTCAAGGGCACCTAGGGGTTCAAGGGACTGATCACCGAGGCTAGAGGGATACAAGAGTAGATCATTGAGGACAATGATCGACCAAGGGGGGAAGAATGTAACATAATCCTGGTAGGAGATGGTTGAACCACACCCTAAGAGAGAGGATTAGGAAGTAATCCTAAACCATGGCTTTTGGGGCAAGTGGTTAGCCCATCACATTCCTAACCAAGAGGTTGTGAGTTCAATTCCTTACAAGGATGCCAGGAATGCTTCAACCTTTGGATGTTCCAAATTAGAAGTGGGAGTCTATTTCTATGGACTTTATCACTAAGCTACCTATGACCAAAAGTAAGCATGATACCATATTTGTTGTAGTCGATCGGCTTACCAAGATGGCACACCTCTTTCCTATGAAAAAGACTGATACTGCTTTGAATGTTGCAAGAATCTTTGTAAAAGAAATTTCGATTGCATGGAATGCCTAAAAGCATAATTACTGATAGAGATTCTAGATTTACATCAAACTTCTGGAAAGCGACTTTCGAATCCATTGGAACTCAACTTCGTATGAGTACAGCTTTCCATCCACAAACTGATGGGGAAACTGAGAGGGTTAACAGGGTAGTTGAGGATATGTTGCGTATGTATGTGAATGAAAAGCAGGATAATTGGAGTGAATATTTACCCTTGGTTGAGTTTGCATACAATAGTGCATGGCATGCATCTATAAAGATGACTCCGTTTGAAGCTATGTATGGTTATAATTGTTTGACTCCACCTTCGTTTTTGGGTTTTCCAAATAAAGTAGAAGTATCCAAAGAAATGCTTGATAAGATGGATGAAGAACTTGGAAAAATTAAGAAACATATAAGAGAACCTTAGAAAAGACAAAAGAAGTTCTATGATTTAAAGAGAAGACCACTTGAATTCCAAGTTAATGATATGGTATTTCTTAAAGTTAATCCTCACCGATCTAACTTGTTGCTAGGGAAGGTTCATAGACTTTCTCTTCGATATGACGGCCCTTTTAAAGTTTTGAAAAACATCGGATCTCTTGCTTATTTGCTGGAATTACCTAAATATCTAAATGTGCATCCTGTATTTCATGTCAGCTTACTTAAAAGATATGTGTCTAATGTTGCTCATGTTTTGCAGGACAATGATAAGCTAATAGAATATGGCTCTTTTGAGCTTCAACTGGAAATAATATTAGATAGGAAGGAAAGAGTTCTTAGAAATAGATCTATAGTAGAAATTTTGGTGAAATGGCATTCATACCTAGTAGAAGATTCGAGTTGGGTGAATTTAGATGACTTTATAACACATTATCCTTCCTTCCAACCCTGAGGACAGAGTTCTTAAAGGGGGGAAGATTTGTAATAGGCCTCTTTTCCAGTGAAATTCATTTTGAAGTTTCTGAATTTCATTGTGGGGATAATGCTTAGAACGAATAATTAGGTCATTTTATGCATGTAGGAAAAATTTTGGGTTGACAAGTTTCATATTCTCTCTCTAGACCTTAATTGCATCATGTTTTCCAGTGGCATTTTGAAGGTGAAGATGAAAGAATTAAGGAAAACTTTGTATGAGGGAAAGGTAGAGCAATTATAAGAGAATAAAAGTGCCTGTGTGAGATTTTTGTGGATCATGTTCTAAGTACCTCGTTCAGGGTCCTACATTTAGGTCATTGTAAGAAAATGCCTTGATTTTACTCTCTCTCTAGAATTTTAAACCTTGCAGGGCTCAAAAGAGGCATTTGGAGGTGAATTTGGACCTCGGACGTCTCTATCAATATTGTGTAGATCAAAAAATTGAATAAAAGTGTCTCTCACAAGGTTAACCTAATTCTTCATTTTTTTGAGTTATAGGGCTTTGAAAAGTGCCGTTTTTTCCAACACTTAAAAAAAAAATAAAAAAACGAGGGCTTGTCTAATTCTATTCGAATCCGTGATTCTCATGCTCACGTGTCACCATGTCTAATTATGTATGGTTTTGGATATGTCTTCTTGGTTTTTTTCCTGCTATTTTTGACAGGTATGCTACAAAAAAAGGAAGTACACTACAATCGCATGGCTTTTTGCGAAAGTTTCGGAGAAACTCGACTTTTTCTAAATTTGGTGGATTGCACACTTCTTTGGGTGGGCACGGCTGCGATCAAACGGAAAAAGATAAGAAGGCCTGCGCATGAACACTGAGGACACACAGAAATCTGAGAATTACCTTGTGATTGAGAGTGTGATTGAGAGTGAGAGTGAGAGTGAGAGTGTGATTGAGAGTGCGAGTGAGAATGCGATTGTGATAGCTCGGGGGTGGTCGGGAGGTAGAGGCCTCGTCAAGAAGCTATTGTCCAAAGCTATTGTAACCATTGATTCACATCTATAATATCAGAATTCTTCCTTCTCTGCGTCATATTTGTTCTACTCTTCTGCATCAGATTTTCTTTTACCTTGTGCAATCTCTACGTTCTTGTCTCCACTGTTATTTCTGAGTAATCGAAAGATTGTGCTTGGGGATAGATTGTGATTGAGTAAACACTACAAGTGGTATCAGAGCAGAATCAATCCATGGGAACGATGGAAGGTCTAACACAAAAGCTTCGTGAACAAGAGGAGCTTATTCAGAAGCTTCTTGGTGAATTGCGCAGAGAACGAGGGGGAAAGCAATGAGAAGGAGCAACAAATTTGTTTGTGGAGCTGAACGATGAAATAGATGAAGGTGCGGGAACATCTAGCGTACTTGGCGAAAAACAGAAATGCAATTCTTTAGATATGGAACTAGGTGAGTTTGCACTTAACCAAGTCTTCAAGAAGGCAAAGTTAAATGATTTTGATTGCAAGAAGAAGAGTGGCGAAGATCTTGAGGCATGGATTGAAGAACTAGAGGATTTCTTTGCTGTTCGACAATTTAGTGAAGAGTCCAAGGCAAATGTTCGGATCCTGCATCTGCGTGGGATCGCGAAGCTATGGTGGAAGTCATATATGCTGACTCCAACGCGTTCTGGTCCTGTTCGCTGGAAGGAATTTACAGAACAAGCTGAAAAACGCTATTGTTCTCGACACTACCATATGGAGAAGAAGATGGAGTTCTACAATTTCCGACAACACGAAAGTGACAAGCATAGCTTATCTGTTGATGAGTACAAAGAGAAGTTCCTACGTCTTCATAAATATGCATTAGAGGTTAGTGGTAATGCTCTAAAGAGTAAATTTATTGAAGGGCTTCGTGAGGAACTTCGCTATCAAGTCAAGGGATCTGGATGCATTGATTTTCTTGATGCTGTTGCGATGGCTGAGAACTTTGAGAAGATGGAGAAGTTCAATTTGCAGAAGGCAAATAGAAGCAGATTCATTGCAACGGGACATAGGCCACAAAGACCTGTTGCAATGAACATGAGCAATTCAAAGAAAACTCCATCTTCTAACGACCAAGGTAAGAACCCTACTCGACCGGTGGTAAATCAAAGGAGGCGTCAACCAATTGAGTGGCAACAAGACCCTAATTTTATTGAGAGGGCAAAAAGACTTGGTCTGTGTTTTCATTAGGGGGAGCAAAGGCATCGAACATATGAGTGCCCGAACAAGGCAGTCTTTTGACCCGCACAATCAAAAGCGATAAACATCATCGAGGAGGGTACAATTATTGAGGAAGCAGATGATGGCGGTAAATTTGCTAACTCTACTTTACGTTGCATGGTGGTTAGTTCTTTCCCAAAGGCTTCTGTTATCACGATTCCGGGTATGATTTCTATGCATAAAACCAGATTTTTGATGGATTCACGTAGTATCCATTGTTTTCTATCTTTCAAATTCGTATAGAATCTAGGGATAGCCCTAAATATGCAGATAACCAGACCTATAGAGATGGCCAATGGACGATTACACTACACGAAAGGATATGTTGAAAACCTAGAATTTACTCTTTCTAATAGACGCTTTTCTGGAAGCTTCCATGTAGTTGAGATGAAACAAAGTGATGTAATCATAGGTATGGATTGGTAAGTTAAAAATTCTGCGGCAATTAATTGTGAACAAAGAATGATCACTGTGAAGCTAAATGATGAATCTATTCATATTCTAGGTAATGTCTTTAATCCTAAGCCTACTCTTATTTCTGCTATGTAGATAATTAGAGGTATACGTGATGGCTGCAAAACATTTGTAGTGTATGTGAACAATCTGCATCAGGAAGGTAATGACGAAGATATTCCACATTACGTACGAAATCTCTTGAAAGAATATGCCGATGTATTTCCAGAAGACTTGCCTGGTATACCCCCACCTAGGGAGATTGACCAAGCCATTGACCTATATCCATGGAGTGAACAATATTCTAGAGCACCCTATACATTTAACATTGATGAACTAAAGGAGCTTCAGATTCAATTAGATGATCTTTTGAAGAAAGGCTTAATAAAACAGAGTGTCTCACCTTGGGGTGCGCCTGTTTTATTTCAGAAGAAGAAAGACGGCTCTTACAGATTATGCATTGACTATAGGGGGTTGAATAAAAGAACAATTAAGAATAAGTATCCACTCCCTCACATAGATGACTTATTAGGTCAATTAAGTGGAGCGACCGTATTCACAAAGATTGACTTAAGATCTGGATATCACCAAATTAGCATCAAAACAGAGGATATTCCTAAGACGGCTTTATGAACACGATATGGTCACTATGAGTTTACGGTTCTACCTTTTGGTTTAACAAACGCTCCTCCCACATTTATGTGCTTGATGAATAATATTTTTCACGATTACCTAGATGAATTCATCTTAGTCTTCCTTGATGATATATTTGTGTACTCTAAAGATGATTCGGAGAATGCAGTACATCTCAAGAAGACTTTGCAGACTCTTAGAGAACACAAATTGTATGGGAAAAAGAGGAAGTGTTTCTTTGCTCAGGATAAACTTGTGTATCTAGGAAGAGTAATATTAAAAGAAGGAATCCTTATAGATGAAGATAAAGTAAAAACAATAGTTGATTGGCCGATTCCTAAGATTGTAAGGGATGTTAGAAGTTTTCTTGGGTTGGCACAATATGAATGAGCACATATTAAGGATTTCTCTAAGATAGCTACTCCCCTCACCGAATTAACTAAAAAGAATGTAGGATTTGCGTGGAGTGATGCCTGTCGAAAATCATTTGAAACATTGAAACAAAAAGTACTTGAGAATTGTGTTTTGAAAATACCAGAAATGGGAAAGCCTTTTGTGGTTGCATGTGATGCAACTGGTAGTCAGATAGGATGTGTTATCTCACAAGATGGCAGGGTGGTCACATATCAGTCTAGAAAACTAAGAAAACATGAACTTAACTATCCTACACATGATTTAGAAATGCTTGCTGTTGTGCATGCACTTAAGCATTGGAGACATCTATTGTTAGGGGTTAAGTTTGAATTGAAAATAGATCATCAAAGTCTAAAATACATCTTCACTCAACCATTGCTTAACAACACACAGAAGCGTTGGATTGAATTATTAAGCTGGTATGATTTTGACATTTAGTATCTTGCTGGTAAGGAAAATAAGGTTGCTGATGCATTGAGTCGGAGACCTTTTTGTAATCTTGTTTCTGTAATAAATTCTGATTTTCTCAGTCAGATTCAAGAAGAGATAAAACAGGATCCTTTTTATGCACCTATTTTGAATGCCTTGAATGCGAATAGGGGATCGACGTATGAGGAAAAATTTCATTTGCAGCATGGAACACTGTATTGTAACAATCGCCTATGCTTATCTTCTAAATCTGCACTAAAAGTTAAAATACTGCATGATTGTCATGATGCACCTTTTTCTGCACATCCAGGTTATTCAAGGACGTATGTTAAAACAAAGTATTCTTACTTTAGGCCATGTATGAAGCGGGATATTAGAAAATATGTAAATGAATGTTTGAAGTGCCAACAGGTGAAATCTGAGTTTAAGAGGATGCCAGGAATGCTTTAACCTTTGGATGTTCCAAATCAGAAGTGGGAGTCTATTTCTATGGACTTTATCACTAAGCTACCTATGACCAGAAGTAAGCATGATACCATATTTGTTGTAGTCGATCAGCTTACCAAGATGGCACACTTCTTTCCTATGAAAAAGACTGATACTGCTTTGAATGTTGCAAGAATCTTTGTAAAAGAAATATTTCGATTGCATGGAATGCTTAAAAGCATCATCTCTGGTAGAGATTCTAGATTTACTTCAAACTTCTGGAAAGCGACTTTCGAATCCATTGGAACTCAACTTCGTATGAGTACAGCTTTCCATCCACAAACTGATGGGGAAACCGAGAGGGTTAACAGGGTAGTTGAGGATATGTTGCGTATGCATGTGAATTAAAAGAAGGATAATTGGAGTGAATATTTACCCTCGGTTGAGTTTGCATTCAATAGTGCATGGCATGCATCTATAAAGATGACTCGGTTTGAAGCTATGTATGGTTATAATTGTTTGACTCCACCTTCGTTTTTGGGTTTTCCAAATAAAGTAGAAGTATCCAAAGAAATGCTTGATAAGATGGATGAAGAACTTGGAAAAATTAAGAAACATATAAGAGAAGCTCAGAAAAGACAAAAGAAGTTCTATGACTTAAAGAGAAGACGACTTGAATTCCAAGTTTATGATATGGTATTTCTTAAAGTTAATCCTCACCGATCTAACTTGTTGCTAGGGAAGGATCATAGACTTTCTCCTCGATATGCAGGCCCTTTTAAAGTTTTGAAAAGATCGGATCTCTTGCTTATTTGCTGGAATTACCTAAATATCTAAATGTGCATCCTGTATTTCATGTCAGCTTACTTAAAAGATATGTGTCTAATGTTACTCATGTTTTGCAGGACAATTATAAGCTGAAAGATGATGGCTCTTTTGAGCTTCAACTGGAAATAATATTAGATAGGAAGGAAAGATTTCTTAGAAATAGATCTATAGTAGAAATTTTGGTGAAATGGCATTCATACCTAGTAGAAGATTCGAGTTGGGTGAATTTAGTTGACTTTCTAACACATTATCCTTCCTTATAACTCTGAGGATAGAGTTCTTAAAGGGGGGAAGAATTCTAATAGGCCTCTTTTCTAGTGAAATAATTCATTTTGAACTTTCTGAATTATTGTGAAGATAATGCTTAGAACGAATAATTAGGTCATTTTATGCATGTAGAAAAAATTTTGGGTTGACAAGTTTCATATTCTCTCTCTAGACCTTAATTGCATCATGTTTTCCAATGCGATTTTGAAGGTGAAGATGAAAGAATTAAGAAAACTTTGTATGAGGGAAAGGTAGAGCAACTATAAGAGAATAAAAGTGCCTGTGTGAGATTTTTGTGAATCATGTTCTAAGTACCTCATTCAGGGTCCTACATTTAGTTCATTGTAAGAAAATGCCTTGATTTGACTCTCTCTCTAGAATTTTAAACCTTGCAGGGCTCAAAAGTGGCATTTGGAGGTGGATTTGGACCTCGGACGTCTCTATCAATATTGTGCAGATTAAAAATCTGAATAAAAGTGTCTCTCACAAGCTTAACCTAATTCTTCATTGTTTTTGAGTTACAGGGCTTTGGAAAGTGCCGTTTCTTCCAACACTTAAAAAAGTAAATAAAAAAAACGAGGGCTTGTCTAATTCTATTCGAATCCGTGATTCTCATGCTCACGTGTCGCCATGTCTAATTATGTATGTTTTTGGATATGTCTTCTTAGTTTTCTTCCTGCTATTTTTGACAGGTATGCTAAAAAAAAAGGAAGTACACTACGATCGCATGGCTTTTTGCGAAAGTTTTGGAGAAACTCGACTTTTTCTAAATTTGGTGGATCGCACACTTCTTTGGGTGGGCACGGCTGCGATCAAACGGAAAAAGATAAGAAGGCCTGCGCATCAACACGGAGTGTGATTGAGAGTGAGAGTGAGAGTGAGAGTGTGATTGAGAGTGCGAGTGAGAATGCGATTGTGATAGCTCGGGGGTGGTCGGGAGGTAGAGGCTTCGTCAAGAAGCTATTGTACAAAGCTATTGTAACCATTGATTCACATCTATAATATCATAATTCTTCCTTCTCTGCGTCATATTTGTTCTACTCTTTTGTATCAGATTTTCTTTTACCTTGTCCAATCTCTACATTCTTCTCTCCACTGTTATTTCTGAGTAGTCGAAAGATTGTGCTTGGGGATAGATTGTGATTGAGGAAACACTACAAGTGGTATCATAAAAGAATCAATCCATGGGAAGGATGGAAGGTCTAACACAAAAGGTTCCTGAACAAGAGGAGCTTATTCAGAAGATTCTTGGTGAATTGTGCAAAGAACGAGGGGGAAAGCAACCAGAAGGAGCAACAAATTTGTTTGTGGAGCTGAACGATGAAATAGATGAAGGTGCGGAAACATCTAGCGTACCTCGCGAAAAACAAAAATGCAATTCTGAGGATATGGAACCAGGTGAGTTTGCACTTAACCAAGTCTTCAAGAAGGCAAAGTTAAATGATTTTGATGGCGAGAAGAAGAGTGGCGAAGATCTTGAGGCATGGATTGAAGAACTAGAGAATTTCTTTGATCTTCGACAATTTAGTGAAGAGTCCAAGGCAAAAGTTGGGATCGTGCATCTGCGTGGGATCGCGAAGCTATGGTGGAATTCATATATGCTGACTCCAACGTGTTCTGGTCCTGTTCTATGGAAGGAATTTAGAGAACAAGCTGAAAAACGCTATTGTTCTCCACACTACCATATGGAGAAGAAGATGGAGTTCTACAATTTCTGACAACACGAAAGTGACAAGCATAGCTTATCTGTTGATGAGTACAAAGAGAAGTTCCTACGTCTTCATAAATATGCATTAGAGGTTAGTGGTAATGCTCTAAAGAGTAAATTTATTGAAGGGCTTCGTGAGGAACTTTGCTATCAAGTCAAGAGATCTAGATGCATTGATTTTCTTGATGCTGTTGCAATGGCTGAGAACTTTGAGAAGATGGAGAAGTTCAATTTGCAGAAGGCAAATAGAAGCAGATTCATTGCAACGGGACATAGGCCACAAAGACCTGTTGCAATGAACATGAACAATTCAAAGAAAACTCCATCTTCTAACGACCAAGGTAAGAACCCTGCTCGACCGGTGGAAAATCAAAGGAGGCGTCAACCATTTAAGTGGCAACAAGACCCTAATTTTATTGAGAGGGCAAAAAGACTTGGTCTGTGTTTCCATTGCGGGGAGCAAGGGCATCGGACATATGAGTGCCCGAACAAGGCAGTCTTTTGACCCGCACAATCAAATGTGATAAACATCATCGAGGAGGGTACAATTATTGAGGAAGCAGATGATGGCGGTAAATTCGCTAACTCTACTTTACGTTGCGTGGTGGTTAGTTCTTTCCCAAAGGCTTCTGTAATCACGATTCCGGGTATGATTTCTGCGCATAAAACCAGATTTTGGATCGATTCAGGTAGTATCCATTGTTTTCTATCTTTCAAATTCGTACAGAATCTAGGGATAGCCCTAAATATGCAGATAACCAGACCTGTAGAGATGGCCAATGGACGATTACACTACACGAAAGGATATGTTGAAAACCTTGAATTTACTCTTTCTAATAGATGCTTTTGTGGAAGCTTCCATGTAATTGAGATGAAACAGAGTGATGTAATCATAGGTATGGATTGGTAAGTTAAAAATTTTACGGCAATTAATTGTGAACAAAGAACGATCACTGTGAAGCTAAATGATGAATCTATTCATATTCTAGGTGGTGTCTTTAATCCTAAGCCTACTCTTATTTTTGCTATGCAGATAATTAGAGGTATACGTGATGGCTGCAAAACATTTGTAGTGTATGTGAACAATCTGCATCAGGAAGGTAATGACGAAGATATTCCACATTATGTAGGAAAACTCGTGAAAGAATATGCCGATATATTTCCAGAAGACTTGCCTGGTATACCCCCACCTAGGGAGATTGACCACGCCATTGACCTATATCCATGGAGTGAACCATTTTCTAGAGCACTCTATAGATTTTACATTGCTGAACTAAAGGAGCTTAAGATTCAATTAGATGATCTTTTGAAGAAAGGCTTAATAAAACCGAGTGTCTCACTTTGGGGTGCGCCTATTTTATTTCAGAAGAAGAAAGATGGCTCTTACACATTATGCATTGACTATAGGGGGTTGAATAAAAGAACAATTAAAAATGAGTATCCACTCCCTCACATAGATGACTTATTAGGTCAATTAAGTGGAGCGACCGTATTCACAAAGATTGACTTAAGATCTGGATATCACCAAATTAGCATCAAAACAGAGGATATTCCTAAGACGGCTTTTTGAACACGATATGGTCACTATGAGTTTACGGTTCTACCTTTTGGTTTAACAAACGCTCCTGCCACATTTATGTGCTTGATGAATAATATTTTTCACGATTACCTAGATGAATTCATCTTAGACTTCCTTGATGATATATTTGTCTACAGTAAAGATGATTCGGAGCGTGCAGTACATCTCAAGAAAACTTTGCAGTCTCTTAGAGAACACAAATTGTATGGGAAAAAGAGTAAGTGTTTCTTTGCTAAGGATAAACTTGTGTATCTAGGAAGAGTAATATCAAAAGAAGGAATCCTTATAGATGAAGATGAAGTAAAAACAGTAGTTGATTGGCCGATTCCTAAGATTGTAAGGGATGTTAGAAGTTTTCTTGGGTTGGCACAATATGAAAGAGCACATATTAAGGATTTCTCTAAGATAGCTACTCCCCTCACCGAATTAACTAAAAAGAATGTAGGATTTGCGTGGAGTGATGCTTGTCAAAAATCATTTGAAACATTGAAACAAAAAGTAGTTGAGAATTGTGTTTTGAAAATAGCAGAAATGGGAAAGGCTTTTGTGGTTGCATGTGATGCAAGTGGTAGTCAGATAGGATGTGTTATCTCACAAGATGGCAGGGTGGTCGCATATGAGTCCAGAAAACTAAGAAAACATGAACTTAACTATCCTACACATGATTTAGAAATGCTTGCTGTTGTGCATGCACTTTAGCATTGGAGACATCTATTGTTAGGGGTTAAGTTTGAATTGAAAACAGATCATCAAAGTCTAAAATACATCTTCACTCAACCATTGCTTAATAACAGGTAGAAGCGTTGGATTGAATTATTAAGAGAGTATGATTTTGACATTAAGTATCTTGCTGGTAAGGAAAATAAGGTTGCTGATGCATTGAGTCGGAGACCTTTGTGTAATCTTGTTTCTATAATAAATTCTGATTTTCTCAGTCAAATTCAAGAAGAGATAAAACAAGATCCTTTTTATGCACCTATTTTGAATGCTTTGAATGCGAACAGGGGATCGACGTATGAGGAAAAATTTCATTTGCAGGATGGAACACTGTATTGTAACAATCCGCTATGCTTATCTTCTGAATATTCACTAAAAGTTAAAATACAGCATGATTGTCATGATGCACCTTTTTCTGCACATCCAGGTTACTCAAGGACATATGTTAAAACAAAGTATTCTTACTTTTGACCGTGTATGAAGCGCGATATTAGAAAATATGTAAATGAATGATTGAAGTGCCAACATGTGAAATCTGAGTTTAAGAGGATGCAAGGAATGCTTCAACCTTTGGATGTTCCAAATCAGAAGTGGGAGTCTATTTCTATGGACTTTATCACTAAGCTACCTATGACCAGAAGTAAGCATGATACCATATTTGTTGTAGTCGATCCGCTTACCAAGATGGCACACTTCTTTGCTATGAAAAAGACTGATATTGCTTTGAATGTTGCAAGAATCTTTGTAAAAGAAATATTTCGATTGCATGGAATGCCTAAAAGCATAATTTCTGATAGAGATTCTAGATTTACGTCAAACTTCTAGAAAGCGACATTGGAATCCATCGGAACTCAACTTCGTATGAGTACAGCTTTCCATCCACAAACTGATGGGGAAACCGAGAGGGTTAACAGGGTGGTTGAGGATATGTTGCGTATGTATGTGAATGAAAAGAAGGATAATTGGAGTGAATATTTACCCCTGGTTGAGTTTGCATACAATAGTGCATGGCATGCATCTATAAAAATGACTCCGTTTGAAGCTATGTATGGTTATAATTGTTTGACTCCACCTTTGTTTTTGGGTTTTCCAAATAAAGTAGAAGTATACAAAGAAATGCTTGATAAGATGGATGAAGAACTTGGAAAAATTAAGGAACATATAAGAGAAGCTCAGAAAAGACAAAAGAAGCTCTACGATTTAAAGAGAAGACCACTTGAATTCCAAGTTAATGATATGGTATTTTCTAAAGTTAATCCTCACCGATCTAACTTATTGCTAGGGAAGGACCATAGACTTTCTCCTCGATATGCACACCCTTTTAAAGTTTTGAAAAAGATCGGATCTCTTGCTTATTTGCTGGAATTACCTAAATATCTAAATGTGCATCCTGTATTTCATGTCAGCTTACTTAAAAGATATGTGTCTAATATTGATCATGTTTTGCAGGACAATTATAAGCGGAAAGATGATGGCTCTTTTGAGCTTCAACCGGAAATAATATTAGATAGAAATGAAAGATTTCTTAGAAATAGATCTATAGAAGAAATTTTGGTGAAATGGCATTCATACCCAGTAGAAGATTCGAGTTGGGTGAATTTAGATGACTTTCTAACACATTATCCTTCTTTCCAACTCTAAGGACATAGTTCTTAAAGGGGGGAAGAATTGTAATAGGCCTTTTTTCTAGTTAAATAATTCATTTTGAACTTTCTGAATTTCATTGTGGGGATAATGCTTAGAACGAATAATTAGGTCATTTTATGCATGTAGGAAAAATTTTGGGTTGACAAGTTTCATATTCTCTCTCTAGACCTTAATTGCATCATGTTTTCTAGTGGGATTTTGAAGGTGAAGATGAAAGAATTAAGGAAAACTCTGTATGAGGGAAAGGTAGAGCAAGTATAAGAGAATAAAAGTGCCTCTGTGAGATTTTTGTGAATCATGTTCTAAGTACCTGGTTCAGGGTCCTACGTTTAGTTCATTGTAAGAAAATGCCTTGATTTTACTCTCTCTAGAATTTTAAACCTTGCAGGGCTCAAAAGTGGCATTTGGAGGTGGATTTGGACCTCGGATGTCTATATCAGTATTGTGCAGACCGAAAAATTGAATAAAAGTGTCTCTCACAAGCTTAACCTAATTCTTCATTGTTTATGAGTTATAGGGCTTTGAAAAGTGCCATTTTTTCCAACACTTAAAAAAAATAAAAATAAAAAAAAACGAGGGCTTGTCTAATTCTATTCGAATCCGTGATTCTCATGCTCACGTGTCACCATGTCTAATTATGTATGTTTTCGGATATGTCTTCTTGGTTTTTTTCCTGCTATTTTTGACAGGTATGCTAAAAAAAAGGAAGTACACTACGATCGCATGGCTTTTTGCGAAAGTTTTGGGGAAAGTCGACTTTTTCTAAATTTGGTGGATCGCACACTTCTTTGGGGGGGCACGGCTGCGATCAAACGGAAAAAGATAAGAAGTCCTGCGCATCAACACGGAGAACACACAGAAACCTGTGAATTACCTTGTGATTTAGAGTGTGATTGAGAGTGAGAGTGAGAGAGAGTGTGATTGAGAGTGCGAGTGAGAATGCGATTGTGATAGCTCGGGGGTGGTCGGGAGGTAGAGGCTTCGTCAAGAAGCTATTGTGCAAAGCTATTGTAACCATTGATTCACATCTATAATATCAGAATTCTTCCTTCTCTGCGTCATATTTGTTCTACTCTTCCGCATCAGATTTTCTTTTACCTTGTGCAATCTCTGCGTTCTTCTCTCCACTCTTATTTCTGAGTAATCGAAAGATTGTGATTGGGGATAGATTGTGATTGAGGAAACACTACAATTGGTATCAGAGTAGAATCAATCCGCGGGAACGATGGAAGGTCTAACACAAAAGGTTCATGAACAAGAGGAGCTTATTCAGAAGATTCTTGGTGAATTGCGCAAAGAAGGAGGGGGAAAGCAACAAATTTGTTTGTGGAGCTGAAGGATGAAATAGATGAAGGTGCGGGAACATCTAGCGTACCTCGCGAAAAACAAAAACGCAATTATGAAGATATGTAACCAGGTGAGTTTGCCCTTAACCAAGTCTTCAAGAAGGCAAAGTTAAATGATTTTGATGGCGAGAAGAAGAGTGGTGAAGATCTTGAGGCATGGATTGAAGAACTAGAGAATTTCTTTGATCTTCAACAATTTAGTGAAGAGTCCAAGGCAAAAGTTGGGATCGTGCATCTGCGTGGGATCGCGAAGCTATGGTGGAAGTCATATATGCAGACTCGAATGCGTTTTGGTCCTGTTCTATGGAAGGAATTTAGAGAACAAGCTGAAAAACGCTATTCTTCTCCACACTACCATATGGAGAAGAAGATGGAGTTCTACAACTTCCGACAACACGAAAGTGACAAGCATAGCTTATCTATTGATGAGTACAAAGAGAAGTTCCTACGTCTTCATAAATATGCATTACAGGTTAGTGGTAATGCTCTAAAGAGTAAATTTATTGAAGGGCTTCGTGAGGAACTTCGCTATCAAGTCAAGGGATCTGCATGCATTGATTTTCTTGATGCTGTTGCGATGGCTGAGAACTTTGAGAAGATGGAGAAGTTCAATTTGTAGAAGTGGAATAGAAGCAGATTCATTGCAACGGGACATAGGCCACAGAGACCTGTTGCAATGAAAATGAACAATTCAAAGAAAATTCCATCTTTTAACGACCAAGGTAAGAACCCTGCTCGGCCGGTGGAAAACCAAAGGAGGCGTCAACCAATTGAGTGGCAACAAGACCCTAATTTTATTGAGAGCCCAAAAAGTCTTGGTCTGTGTTTTCCTTGCGGGGAGCAAGGGCATCGGACATATGAGTGCCCGAACAAGGCAGTCTTTCGACCCGCACAATCAAAAGCGATAAACATCATCGAGGAGGGTACAATTATTGAGGAAGTAGATGATGGCGGTAAGTGTGCTAACTCTACTTTATGTTGCATGGTGGTTAGTTCTTTCCCAAAGGCTTCTGTAATCACCATTCCGGGTATGATTTTTGCGCATAAAACCAGATTCTTGATCGATTCAGGTAGTACCCATTGTTTTCTATCTTTCAAATTGGTTCAGAATCTAGGGATAGCCCTAAATATGCAGATAACCAGACCTGTAGAGATGGCCAATGGACGATTACAGTACACGAAAGGATATGTTGAAAACCTTGAATTTACTCTTTCTAATAGACGCTTTTGTGGAAGCTTCCATGTGAACAAAGAACGATCACTATGAAGCTAAATGATGAATCTATTCATATTCTAGGTGATGTCTTTAATCCTAAGCCTACTTTTATTTCTGCTATGTAGATAATTAGAGGTATACGTGATGGCTGCAAATTATTTGTAGTGTATGTGAACAATCTGCATCAGGAAGGTAATGACAAAGATATTCCAGATTACGCAGGAAATCCCTTGAAAGAATATGCCGATGGATTTCCAGAAGACTTGCCTGGTATACCCCCACCTAGGCAGATTGACCACGCCATTGATCTATATCCAGGGAGTGAACCATATTCTAGAGCACTCTATAGATTTAACTTTGATGAATTAAAGGAGCTTAAGATTCAATTAGATGATCTTTTGAAGAAAGGCTTAATAAAACCGAGTGTCTCACCTTGGGGTGCGCTTGTTTTATTTCAGAAGAAGAAAGATGGCTCTTACAGATTATGCATTGACTATAGGGGGTTGAATAAAAGAACAATTAAGAATAAGTATCCACTCCCTCACATAGATGACTTATTAGGTCAATTAAGTGGAGCGACCGTATTCGCAAAGATTGACTTAAGATCTGGATATCACCAAATTAGGATCAAAACAGAGGATATTCCTAAGACGGCTTTTCGAACACGATATGGTCACTATGAGTTTACAGTTCTACCTTTTGGTTTAACAAACGCTCCTACCACATTTATGTGCTTGATGAATAATATTTCTCACGATTACCTAGATGAATTCATCTTAGTCTTCCTTGATGATATATTTGTGTACTCTAAAGATGATTCAGAGAATGTAGTACATCTCAAGAAGACTTTGCAGACTCTTAGAGAACACAAATTGTATGGGAAAAAGAGTAAGTGTTTCTTTGCTAAGGATAAACTTGTGTGTCTAGGAAGAGTAATATCAAAAGAAGGAGTCCTTATAGATGAAGATAAAGTAAAAACAGTAGTTGATTGGCCGATTCCTAAAACTCTACCGGATGTTAGACGTTTTCTTGGGTTGGCACAATATGAAAGAGCACATATTAAGGATTTCTCTAAGATAGCTACTCCCCTCACCAAATTAACTAAAAAGAATGTACGATTTGCGTGGAGTGATGCGTGTCAAAAATCATTTGAAACATTGAAACAAAAAGTCGTTGAGAATTGTGTTTTGAAAATACCAGAAATGGGAAAGCCTTTTGTGGTTGCATGTGATGCAAGTGGTAGTCAGATAGGATGTGTTATCTCACAAGATGGCAGGGTGGTCGCATATGAGTCCAAAAAACTAAGAAAACATGAACTTAACTATCCTACACATGATTTAGAAATGCTTGCTGTTGTGCATGTACTTTAGCATTGGAGACATCTATTGTTAGGGGTTAAGTTTGAATTAAAAACAGATCATCAAAGTCTAAAATACATCTTCACTCAACCATTGCTTAATAACAGGTAGAAGCGTTGGATTGAATTATTAAGAGAGTATGATTTTGACATTAAGTATCTTGCTGGTAAGGAAAATAAGGTTGCTGATGCATTGAGTCGGAGACCTTTGTGTAATCTTGTTTCTATAATAAATTCTGATTTTCTCAGTCAAATTCAAGAAGAGATAAAACAAGATCCTTTTTATGCACCTATTTTGAATGCTTTGAATGCGAGCAGGGGATCGACGTATGAGGAAAAATTTCATTTGCAGGATGGAACACTGTATTGTAACAATCGGCTATGCTTATCTTCTGAATCTTCACTAAAAGTTAAAATACAGCATGATTGTCATGATGCACCTTTTTCTGCACATCCAGGTTACTCAAGGACATATGTTTAAACAAAGTATTCTTACTTTTGACCGTGTATGAAGCGGGATATTAGAAAATATGTAAATGAATGATTGAAGTGCCAACATGTGAAATCTGAGTTTAAGAGGATGCCAGGAATGCTTCAACCTTTGGATGTTCCAAATCAGAAGTGGGAGTCTATTTCTATGGACTTTATCACTAAGCTACCTATGACCAGAAGTATGCATGATACCATATTTGTTGTAGTCGATCAGCTTACCAAGATGGCACACTTCTTTGCTATGAAAAAGACTGATACTGCTTTGAATGTTGCAAGAATCTTTGTAAAAGAAATATTTCGATTGCATGGAATGCCTAAAAGCATAATTTCTGATAGAGATTCTAGATTTACGTCAAACTTCTAGAAAGCGACATTGGAATCCATTGGAACTAACCTTCGTATGAGTACAGCTTTCCATCCACAAACTGATGGGGAAACCGAGAGGGTTAACAGGGTAGTTGAGGATATGTTGCGTATGTATGTGAATGAGAAGAAGGATAATTGGAGTGAATATTTACCCTGGTTGAGTTTGCATACAATAGTGCATGGCATGCATCTATAAAAATGACTCTGTTTGAAGCTATGTATGGTTATAATTGTTTGACTCCACCTTTGTTTTTGGGTTTTCCAAATAAAGTAGAAGTATACAAAGAAATGCTTGATAAGATGGATGAAGAACTTGGAAAAATTAAGAAACATATAAGAGAAGCTCAGAAAAGACAAAAGAAGCTCTACGATATAAAGAGAAGACCACTTGAATTCCAAGTTCATGATATGGTATTTTTTAAAGTTAATCCTCACCGATCTAACTTATTGCTAGGGAAGGATCATAGACTTTCTCCTCGATATGCAGACCCTTTTAAAGTTTTGAAAAAGATCGGATCTCTTGCTTATTTGCTGGAATTACCTAAATAGCTAAATGTGCATCCTGTATTTCATGTCAGCTTACTTAAAAGATATGTGTCTAATATTGATCATGTTTTGCAGGACAATTATAAGCGGAAAGATGATGGCTCTTTTGAGCTTCAACCGGAAATAATATTAGATAGAAATGAAAGATTTCTTAGAAATAGATCTATAGAAGAAATTTTGGTGAAATGGCATTCATACCCAGTAGAAGATTCGAGTTGGGTGAATTTAGATGACTTTCTAACACATTATCCTTCTTTCCAACTCTAAGGACATAGTTCTTAAAGGGGGGAAGAATTGTAATAGGCCTTTTTTCTAGTGAAATAATTCATTTTGAACTTTCTGAATTTCATTGTGGGGATAATGCTTAGAACGAATAATTAGGTCATTTTATGCATGTAGGAAAAATTTTGGGTTGACAAGTTTCATATTCTCTCTCTAGACCTTAATTGCATCATGTTTTCCAGTGGGATTTTGAAGGTGAAGATGAAAGAATTAAGGAAAACTCACTATGAGGGAAAGGTAGAGCAAGTATAAGAGAATAAAAGTGCCTGTGTGAGATTTTTGTGAATCATGTTCTAAGTACCTCGTTCAGGGTCCTACGTTTAGTTCATTGTAAGAAAATGCCTTGATTTTACTCTCTCTAGAATTTTAAACCTTGCAGGGCTCAAAAGTGGCATTTGGAGGTGGATTTGGACCTCGGATGTCTCTATCAATATTGTGCAGATCGAAAAATTGAATAAAAGTGTCTCTCACAAGCTTAACCTAATTCTTCATTGTTTTTGAGTTACAAGGCTTTGAAAAGTGCCGTTTTTTCCAACACTTATAAAAAATAAAAATTAAAAAAAACGAGGGCTTGTCTAATTCTATTGGAATCCGTGATTCTCATGCTCACGTGTCACCATGTCTAATTATGTTTGTTTTCGGATATGTCTTCTTGGTTTTTTTCCTGCTATTTTTGACAGGTATGCTAAGAAAAAAGGAAGTACACTACGATCGCATGGCTTTTTGCGAAAGTTTTGGGGAAAGTCGACTTTTTCTAAATTTGGTGGATCGCACACTTCTTTGGGGGGGCACGGCTGCGATCAAACGGAAAAAGATAAGAAGGCTTGCGCATCAACACGGAGAACACACAGAAACCTGTGAATTACCTTCTGATTTAGATTGTGATTGAGAGTGAGAGTGAGAGTGAGAGTGTGATTGAGAGTGCGAGTGAGAATGCAATTGTGATAGCTCGGGGGTGGTCGGGAGGTAGAGGCTTCGTCAAGAAGCTATTGTCCAAAGCTATTGTAACCATTGATTCACATCTATAATATCAGAATTCTTCCTTCTCTACGTCATATTTGTTCTACTCTTCCGCATCAGATTTTCTTTTACCTTGTGCAATCTCTGCGTTCTTCTCTCCACTCTTATTTCTGAGTAATCGAAAGATTGTGATTGGGGATAGATTGTGATTGAGGAAACACTACAATTGGTATCAGAGCAGAATCAATCCGCGGGAACGATGGAAGGTCTAACACAAAAGGTTCGTGAACAAGAGGAGCTTATTCAGAAGATTCTTGGTGAATTGCGCAAAGAAGGAGGGGGAAAGCAACAAATTTGTTTGTGGAGCTGAAGGATGAAATAGATGAAGGTGCGGGAACATCTAGCGTACCTCGCGAAAAACAAAAACGCAATTATGAAGATATGTAACCAGGTGAGTTTGCCCTTAACCAAGTCTTCAAGAAGGCAAAGTTAAATGATTTTGATGAAGAGAAGAAGAGTGGTGAAGATCTTGAGGCATGGATTGAAGAACTAGAGAATTTCTTTGATCTTCGACAATTTAGTGAAGAGTCCAAGGCAAAAGTTGGGATCGTGCATCTGCGTGGGATCGCGAAGCTATGGTGGAAGTCATATATGCAGACTCGAATGCGTTTTGGTCCTGTTCTATGGAAGGAATTTAGAGAACAAGCTGAAAAACGCTATTCTTCTCCACACTACCATATGGAGAAGAAGATGGAGTTCTACAATTTCTAACAACACGAAAGTGACAAGCATAGCTTATCTATTGATGAGTACAAAGAGAAGTTCCTACGTCTTCATAAATATGCATTACAGGTTAGTGGTAATGCTCTAAAGAGTAAATTTATTCAAGGGCTTCGTGAGGAACTTCGCTATCAAGTCAAGGGATCTGCATGCATTGATTTTCTTGATGCTGTTGCGATGGCTGAGAACTTTGAGAAGATGGAGAAGTTCAATTTGCAGAAGGCGAATAGAAGCAGATTCATTGCAACAGGACATAGGCCACAAAGACCTGTTGCAATAAAAATGAACAATTCAAAGAAAATTCCATCTTTTAACGACCAAGGTAAGAACCCTGCTCGGCCGGTGGAAAATCAAAGGAGGCGTCAACCAATTGAGTGGCAACAAGACCCTAATTTTATTGAGAGCGCAAAAAGTCTTGGTCTGTGTTTTCCTTGCGGGGAGCAAGGGCATCGGACATATGAGTGCCCGAACAAGGCAGTCTTTCGACCCGCACAATCAAAAGCGATAAACATCATCGAGGAGGGTACAATTATTGAGGAAGTAGATGATGGCGGTAAGTGTGCTAACTTTTTATGTTGCATGGTGGTTAGTTCTTTCCCAAAGGCTTCTGTAATCACCATTCCGGGTATGATTTTCTGTATAAAACCAGATTTTTGATCGATTCAGGTAGTACCCATTGTTTTCTATCTTTAAAATTGGTTCAGAATCTAGGGATAGCCCTAAATATGCAGATAACCAGACCTGTAGAGATGGCCAATGGACGATTACAGTACACGAAAGGATATGTTGAAAACCTTGAATTTACTCCTTCTAATAGACACTTTTGTGGAAGCTTCCATGTGAACAAAGAACGATAACTATGAAGCTAAATTATGAATCTATTCATATTCTAGGTGATGTCTTTAATCCTAAGCCTACTTTTATTTCTGCTATGTAGATAATTAGAGGTATACGTGATGGCTGCAAATTATTTGTAGTGTATGTAAACAATCTGCATCAGGAAGGTAATGACAAAGATATTCCAGATTACGTAGGAAATCCCTTGAAGGAATATGCCGATGGATTTTAAGAAGACTTGCCTGGTATACCCCCACCTAGGCAGATTGACCACGCCATTGATCTATATCCAGGGAGTGAACCATATTCTAGAGCACTCTATAGATTTAACATTGATGAACTAAAGGAGCTTGAGATTCAATTAGATGATCTTTTGAGGAAAGGCTTAATAAAACCGAGTGTCTCACCTTGGGGTGCGCTTGTTTTATTTCAGAAGAAGAAAGATGGCTCTTACAGATTATGCATTGACTATAGGGGGTTGAATAAAAGAACAATTAAGAATAAGTATCCACTCCCTCACATAGATGACTTATTAGGTCAATTAAGTGGAGCGACCGTATTCGCAAAGATTGACTTAAGATCTGGATATCACCAAATTAGGATCAAAACAGAGGATATTCCTAAGACGGCTTTTCGAACACGATATGGTCACTATGAGTTTACAGTTCTACCTTTTGGTTTAACAAACGCTCCTACCACATTTATGTGCTTGATGAATAATAATTTTCACGATTACCTAGATGAATTCATCTTAGTCTTCCTTGATGATATATTTGTGTACTCTAAAGATGATTCAGAGCATGTAGTACATCTCAAGAAGACTTTGCGGACTCTTAGAGAACACAAATTGTATGGGAAAAAGAGTAAGTGTTTCTTTGCTAAGGATAAACTTGTGTGTCTAGGAAGAGTAATATCAAAAGAAGGAATCCTTATAGATGAAGATAAAGTAAAAACAGTAGTTGATTGGCCGATTCCTAAAACTCTACCGGATGTTAGACGTTTTCTTGGGTTGGCACAATATGAAAGAGCACATATTAAGGATTTCTCTAAGATAGCTACTCCCCTCACCAAATTAAGTAAAAAGAATGTAGGATTTGCGTGGAGTGATGCCTGTCAAAAATCATTTGAAACATTGAAACAAAAAGTCGTTGAGAATTGTGTTTTGAAAATACCAGAAATGGGAAAGCCTTTTGTGGTTGCATGTGATGCAAGTGGTAGTCAGATAGGATATGTTATCTCACAAGATGGCAGGGTGGTTGCATATGAGTCCAGAAAACTAAGAAAACATCAACTTAACTATCCTACTCATGATTTAGAAATGCTTGCTGATGTGCATGCACTTAAGCATTGGAGACATCTATTGTTAGGGGTTAAGTTTGAAATGAAAACAGATCATCAAAGTCTAAAATACATCTTCACTCAACCATTGCTTAACAATAGGTAGAAGTGTTGGATTGAATTATTAAGCGAGTATGATTTTGACATTAAGTATCTTGCTGGTAAGGAAAATAAGGTTGCTGATGCATTCAGTCGGAGACCTTTGTGTAATCTTGTTTCTGTAATAAATTCTGATTTTCTCAGTCAAATTCAAGAAGAGATAAAACAGGATCCTTTTTATGGACCTACTTTGAATGCTTTGAATGCGAACAGGGGATCGATGTATGAGGAAAAATTTCATTTGCAGGATGGAACACTGTATTGTAACAATCGGCTATGCTTATCTTCTAAATCTACACTAAAAGTTAAAATACTACATGATTGTCATGATGCACCTTTTTCTGCACATCCAGGCTGTTCAAGGACATATGTTAAAACAAGTATTCTTACTTTTGGCCGTGTATGAAGCGGGATATTAGAAAATATGTAAATGAATGTTTGAAGTGCCAAGAGGTGAAATCTGAGTTTAAGAGGATGCCAGGAATGCTTCAACCTTTGGATGTTCCAAATCAGAAGTGAGAGTCTATTTCTATGGACTTTATCACTAAGCTACCTATGACCAGAAGTAAGCATGATAACATATTTGTTGTAGTCGATCGGCTTACCAAGATGGCACACTTCTTTCCTATGAAAAAGACTGATACTGCTTTGAATGTTGCAAGAATCTTTGTAAAAGAAATATTTTGATTGCATGGAATGCCTAAAAGCATAATTTCTCATAGAGATTCTAGATTTACATCAAACTTCTGGAAAGCGACATTTGAATCCATTGGAACTCATTTTCGTATGAGTACAGCTTTCCATCCACAAACTGATGGGTAAACCGAGAGGGTTAACAGGGTAGTTGAGGATATGTTGCGTATGTATGTGAATGAAAAGCATGATAATTGGAGTGAATATTTACCCTTGGTTGAGTTTGCATACAATAGTGCATGGAATGCATCTATAAAAATGACTCCGTTTGAAGCTATGTATGGTTATAATTGTTTGACTCCACCTTCGTTTTTGGGTTTCCCAAATAGAGTAGAAGTATGCAAAGAAATGCTTGATAAGATGGATGAAGAACTTGGAAAAATTAAGAAACATATAAGAGAAGCTCAGAAAACACAAAAGAAGTTCTATGATTTAAAGAGAAGACCACTTGAATTCCAAGTTAATGATATGGTATTTCTTAAAGTTAATCCTCACCGATCTAACTTGTTGCTAGGGAAGGATCATAGACTTTCTCCTCGATATGCAGGCCCTTTTAAAGTTTTGAAAAAGTTCGGATCTCTTGCTTATTTGCTGGAATTACCTAAATATCTAAATGTGCATCCTGTATTTCATGTCAGCTTACTTAAAAGATATGTGTCTAATGTTGCTCATGTTTTGCAGGACAATTATAAGGTGAAAGATGATGGCTCTTTTGAGCTTCAACCGGAAATAATATTAGATAGGAAGGAAATATTTCTTAGAAATAGATCTATAGTAGAAATTTTGGTGAAATGGCATTCATACCCAGTAGAAGATTCGAGTTGGGTGAATTTAGATGACTTTCTAACACATTATCCTTCTTTTCAACTCTAAGGACAGAGTTCTTAAAGGGGGGAAGAATTGTAATAGGCCTCTTTTCTAGTGAAATAATTCATTTTGAACTTTCTGAATTTCATTGTGGGGATAATGCTTAGAACGAATAATTAGGTCACTTTATGCATGTAGGAAAAATTTTGGGTTCGACAAGTTTCATATTCTCTCTCTAGACCTTAATTGCATCATGTTTTCCATTGGGATTTTGAAGGTGAAGATGAAAGAATTAAGGAAAACTCTGTATGAGGGAAAGGTAGAGCAAGTATAAGAGAATAAAAGTGCCTGTGTGAGATTTTTGTGAATCATGTTCTAAGTACCTCGTTCAGGGTCCTACGTTTAGTTCATTGTAAGAAAATGCCTTGATTTTACTCTCTCTCTCTCTCTCTAGAATTTTAAACCTTGCAGGGCTCAAAAGTGGCATTTGGAGGTGGATTTGGACCTCGGACGTATTTATCAATATTGTGCAGATCGAAAAATTGAATAAAAGTATCTCTCACAAGCTTAACCTAATTCTTCATTGTTTTTGAGTTACAGGGCTTTGAAAAATGCCGTTTTTTCCAACACTTAGAAAAAAAAAACGAGGGCTTGTCTAATTCTATTCGAATCCGTGATTCTCATGCTCACGTGTCACCATGTCTAATTATGTATGTTTTTGGATATGTCTTCTTGGTTTTTTTCGTGGTATTTTTGACAGGTATGCTAAAAAAAAGGAAGTACACTACGATCGCATGGCTTTTTGCGAAAGTTTTGGAGAAACTTGACTTTTTCTAAATTTGGTGGATCGCACACTTCTTTGGGGGGGCACGGCTGCGATCAAACGGAAAAAGATAAGAAGGCCTGCGCATCAACACGGAGGACATACAGAAATCTGAGAATTACCTTGTGATTGAGAGTGCGATTGAGAGTGAGAGTGAGAGTGAGAGTGTGATTGAGAGTGCGAGTGAGAATGTGATTGTGATAGCTCGGGGATGGTCGGGAGGTAGAGGCTTCGTCAAGAAGCTATTGTCAATCTTAAGATATATTCTAACTAGTTCACACAATCTATGATACACTCACATGTGATTTCGAGAACTGTGGACTTGCACATGAGGCTATCAATGAAATTCGAAAGCTCTTATAGATATGTAATTACTTATAAATAACTTGATTTAAGATATATTCTAACTAGTTCACACAATCTATGATACACTCACATGTGATTTCGAGAACTGTGGACTTGCACATGAGGCTATCAATGAAATTCGAAAGCTCTTATAGATATGTAATTACTTATAAATAACTTGATGTGAGCTAGCTCACCTTGTATATAGTTTCTTATATTTCTCTTCAAATAAAACGATTATACATTGTTGGTCGACTGTGAGTAAGACCTTCCTAACATAGAAATGGCTTTTGAAGGTTTATATAAGTTTGCACGTAAAAACTTTCGTACATGGAAAATGAAAACAAACGGTTCTTTGAACTGCAAAGATGTATGAAGCTGCCCCAATTATGCTCCACCTATTGATAAAGAATTAGAGGAACTTTGTGCAACCCAGACACAACCTCAAATTCACGAAGAGCAGCCATATCACTACACTCAAGAAGACATACATACATTATGTGGACGAGACAAAGAACGAATATGAAGATTGGAAAATGTTGGAGAACACCTTTATTGTCCATGCAAAGCCTACCAAAATGGATCTCAAACTTTAATTGCGTGCACTTTCACTTAATCCTCGAGAGGATATTGTATCACTTGTAAAAAGGATGAAAACAATAGCAACCCAATTGCGTTCCCTTGCATGTTTAGTATCAACGGGAGAGAAAATAGGAATACTTTTGAAGACTCTCCCCTTATCCTTTATAAAAAAAAATGAAACTATTCGACCCCTCACGGATGTAATGACCTCCTAAGAGCAAGAATAGAAAAGGATTTAAAAGCCAAATCCTCATAGGGATATTCTATTAGCTTCAAGTAAATCATGTAGCATATGTAGATGGGCGGAAGGAAATGCACATTTTGTGGCAAGACACTACACTTACTAGACAATTTCTTTAGGAGACCAAAGGACTTCAAAAAGGGGATCAACTATCTAGAAAATTTTAAACTAGAACGATAAAAAATAGAACCATGTTCTAAGAAACTAACATGGTAACTACTATTGTGAATGCCCAATATGGGATGCCCAATGTGGGATTCAACAATGAAACTTGTTCTACCCATGCGAGGGTTGGGGGGGGGGGGGGGGAGGTTAGCTTGCTTTGACATGAGTCTGCTTCTATTTTTTTTCAAATAAAAGCATTACCTTTTGTGAGACAAGCATTTTTTCCTTGTTAGTAAAGTATTTCCATCTCTTATTTTTTCCATAAACAAACATTGACCAAAGTTAATACTACAACCTTTCCTTCATGTATATATACACTTTATGATTCAATAAAAAACATGTGAACTTTTGCTTCTTATCTGCATGTATATGCTGCACCCTAGCTATGTCTAACAAAGCACTTTACAAAAATCTTGATACATTCTTGGTGACCAAATCAGAGTTTTGTAGATCAATTGTGGCTCGACAATCTTATCACATGCACATACATACACTCATAAAAAAACCACATAAAAACATGCACTCACACATACACATACATATACATCAAACATATGCATAGACACACATGCATACTGTAATACGCCTCTTTTCTAGTGAAATAATTCATTTTGAACTTTCTAAATTTCATTGTGGGGATAATGCTTAGAACAAATAATTCGGTAATTTTATGCATGTAGGAAAAATTTTGGGTTTACAAGTTTCATATTCTCTCTCTAGACCTTAATTGCATCATGTTTTCCAGTGGGATTTTGAAGGTCAAGATGAAAGAATTAAGGAAAACTCTGTATGAGGGAAACGTAGAGCAAGTATAAGAGAATAAAAGTGCCTATGTGAGATTTTTGTGAATCATGTTCTAAGTACCTCGTTCAGGGTCCTACGTTTAGTTCATTGTAAGAAAATGCCTTGATTTTACTCTCTAGAATTTTAAACCTTGCAGGGCTCAAAAGTGGCATTTGGAGATGGAATTGGACCTCAGACGTCTCTATCAATATTGTGCAGATCGAAAAATTGAATAAAAGTGTCTCTCACAAGCTTAACCTAATTCTTCATTGTTTTTGAGTTACAGGGCTTTGAAAAGTGCCGTTTTTTCCAATACTCGGAAAAAAAATTTAAAAAAAACGACGGCTTCTCTAATTCTATTCGAATCCGTGATTCTCATGCTCACATGTCACCATGTCTAATTATGTATGTTTTCGGATATGTCTTCTTGGTTTTTTTCCTGCTATTTTTGACAGGTATGCTAAAAAAAAAGGAAGTACACTACGATCGCATGGCTTTTTGCGAAAGTTTTGGAGAAACTCGACTTTTTCTAAATTTGGTGGATTGCACACTTCTTTGGGGGGGCACGGCTGCGATCAAATGGAAAAAGATAAGAAGGCCTGCGCATGAACACGGAGGACACATAGAAATCTGAAAATTACCTTGTGATTGAGAGTGTGATTCAGAGTGAGAGTGACAGTGAGAGTGTGATTGAGAGTGCGAGTGAGAATGCGATTGTGATAGCTCGGGGTGGACGGGAGGTAGAGGCTTCGTCAAGAAGCTATTGTCCAAAGCTATTGTAACCATTGATTCACATCTATAATATCAGAATTCTTCCTTCTCTGCATCATATTTGTTCCACTCTTTTGCATCATATTTTCTTTTACCTTGTGCAATCTCTGCGTTCTTCTCTCCACTCTTATTTCTGAGTAATCGAAAGATTGTGATTGGGGATAGATTGTGATTGAGGAAATACTACAAGTGGTATCAGAGCAGAATCAATCCGCGGGAACGATGGAAGGTCTAACACAAAAGGTTCGTAAACAAGAGGAGCTTATTCAGAAGCATCTTGGTGAATTGCACAAAGAACGAGGGGGAAAGCAACCAGAAGGATCAACAAATTTGTTTGTGGAGTTGAACGATGAAATAGATGAAGGTGCGGGAACATCTAGCGTACCTCGCGAAAAACAAAAATGCAATTCTGAAGATATGGAACGAGGTGAGTTTGCCCTTAACCAAGTCTTCAAGAAGGCAAAGTTAAATGATTTTGATGGCGAGAAGAAGAGTGGCGAAGATCTTGAGGCATGGATTGAAGAACTAGAGGATTTCTTTGATCTTCAACAATTTAGTGAAGAGTCCAAGGCAAAAGTTGGGATCGTGCATCTGCGTGGGATCGCGAAGCTATGGTGGAAGTCATATATGCAGACTCGAATGCGTTCTTGTCCTGTTCTATGGAAGGAATTTAGAGAACAAGCTGAAAAACGCTATTGTTCTCCACACTACCATATGGAGAAGAAGATGGAGTTCTACAATTTCCGACAACACGAAAGTAACAAGCATAGCTTATCTGTTGATGAGTACAAAGAGAAGTTCCTACGTCTTCATAAATATGCATTACAGGTTAGTGGTAATGCTCTAAACAGTAAATTTATTGAAGGGCTTCGTGAGGAACTTTGCTATCAAGCCAAGGGATCTGGATGCATTGATTTTCTTGATGCTATTGCGATGGCTGAGAACTTTGAGAAGATGGAGAAGTTCAATTTGCAGAAGGCAAATAGAAGCAGATTCATTGCAACGGGACATAGGCCACAAAGACCTGTTGCAATGAACATGAACAATTCAAAGAAAACTCCATCTTCTAACGACCAAGGTAAGAACCCTGCTCGGGCGGTGGAAAATCAAAGGAGGCGTCAACCAATTGAGTGGCAACAAGACCCTAATTTTATTGAGAGGGCAAAAAGACTTGGTCTGTGTTTTCATTGCGGGGAGCAAGGGCATCGGACATATGACTGCTCGAACAAGGCAGTCTTTCGACCCGCACAATCAAAAGTGATAAACATCATCGATGAGGGTACAATTATTGAGGAAGCAGATGATGGCGATAAGTGCGCTAACTCTACTTTACGTTGCATGGTGGTTAGTTCTTTCAAAAAGGCTTCTGTAATCACGATTCCGGGTATGATTTCTGCGCATAAAACCAGATTTTTGATTGATTCAAGTAGTACCCATTGTTTTCTATCTTTCAAATTGGTAGAGAATCTAAGGATTTCCCTAACTATGCAGATAACCAGACCTGTAGAGATGGCCAATGGACGATTACACTACACGAAAGGATATGTTGAAAACCTTGAATTTACTCTTTCTAATAGACGCTTTTCTGGAAGCTTCCATGTAATTGAGATGAAACAGAGTGATGTAATCATAGGTATGGATTGGTTAGTTAAAAATTCTACGACAATTAATTGTTAACAAAGAACGATCACTATGAAGCTAAATGATGAATCTATTCATATTCTAGGTGATGTCTTTAATCCTAAGCCTACTCTTATTTCTGCTATGCAGATAATTAGAGGTATACGTGATGGCTACAAAACATTTGTAGTGTATGTGAACAATCTGCATCAGGAAGGTAATGACGAAGATATTCCAGATTACGTAGGAAATCTCTTGAAAGAATATGCCAATGTATTTCCAGAAGACTTGCCTAGTATACCCCCACCTAGGCAGATTGACCATGCCATTGACATATATCCAGGGAGTGAACCATATTCTAGAGCACCCTATAGATTTAACATTGATGAACTAAAGGAGCTTAAGATTTAATTAGATGATCTTTTGAAGAAAGGCTTAATAAAACCGAGTATCTCACCTTGGGGTGCGCTTGTTTTATTTCAGAAGAAGAAAGACGGCTCTTACAGATTATGCATTGACTATAGGGGGTTGAATAAAAGAACAATTAAGAATAAGTATCCAGTCCCTCACATAGATGACTTATTAGGTCAATTTAGTGGAGCGACTGTATTCACAAAGATTGACTTAAGATCGGGATATCACCAAATTAGGATCAAAACAGAGGATATTCCTAAGACGGCTTTTCGAACACAATATGGTCACTATGAGTTTACGGTTCTACCTTTTGGTTTAACAAACGCTCCTACCACATTTATGTGCTTGATGAATAATATTTTTCACAATTACCTAGATGAGTTCATCTTAGTCTTCCTTGATGATATATTTGTGTACTCTAAAGATGATTCGGAGCATGCAGTACATCTCAAGAAGACTTTGCAGACTCTTAGAGAACACAAATTGTATGGGAAAAAGAGTAAGTGTTTCTATGCTAAGGATAAACTTGTGTATCTAGGAAGAGTAATATCAAAAGAAGGAATCCTTATAGATGAAGATAAAGTAAAAACAGTAATTGATTGGCCGATTCCTAAGAGTGTACGGGATGTTAGAAGTTTTCTTGGGTTGGCACAATATGAAAGAGCACATATTAAGGATTTCTCTAAGATAAATACTCCCCTCACCGAATTAACTAAAAAGAATGTAGGATTTGGGTGGAGTGATGCCTGTCAAAAATCATTTGAAACACTGAAACAAAAAGTCGTTGAGAATTGTGTTTTGAAAATACTAGAAATGGGAAAGCCTTTTGTGGTTGCATGTGATGCAAGTGGTAGTCAGATAGGATGTGTTATCTCACAAGATGGCAGGGTGGTCGCATATGAGTCCAGAAAACTAAGAAAACATGAATTAACTATCCTACTCATGATTAACAAATGCTTGCTGTTGTGCATGCACTTAAGCATTGGAGACATCTATTGTTAGGGGTTAAGTTTGAATTGAAAACAGATCTTCAAAGTCTAAAATACATCTTCACTCAACCATTGCTTAACAACAGGTAGAATCGTTGGATTGAATTATTAAGCGAGTATGATTTTGACATTAAGTATCTTGCTGGTAAGGAAAATAAGGTTGCTGATGCATTGAGTCGGAGACCTTTGTGTAATCTTGTTTCTATAGTAAATTTTGATTTTCTCAGTCAAATTCAAGAAGAGATAAAACAGGATCCTTTTTATGCACCTATTTTGAATGCTTTGAATGCGAACAGGGGATCGACGTATGAGGAAAAATTTCATTTGGAGGATGGAACACTGTATTGTAACAATCGGCTATGCTTATCTTCTGAATCTGCACTAAAAGTTAAAATACTGCATGATTGTCATGATGCACCTTTTTCTGCACATCCATGTTATTCAAGGACATATGTTAAAACAAAGTATTCTTACTTTTGGCCGTGTATGAAGCGGGATATTAGAAAATATGTAAATGAATGTTTGAAGTGCCAACAGGTGAAATCTGAGTTTAAGAGGATGCCAGGAATGCTTCAACCTTTGGATGTTCCAAATCAGAAGTGGGAGTCTATTTCTATGGACTTTATCACTAAGCTACCTATGACCAAAAGTAAGCATGATACCATATTTGTTGTAGTCGATCGGCTTACGAAGATGGCACACCTCTTTCCTATGAAAAAGACTGATACTTCTTTGAATGTTGCAAGAATCTTTGTAAAAGAAATATTTCGATTGCATGGAATGCCTAAAAGCATAATTTCTGATAGAGATTCTAGATTTACGTCAAACTTCTGGAAAGCGACATTTGAATCCATTGGAACTCAACTTTGTATGAGTACAACTTTCCATCCACAAACTGATGGGGAAACCGAGAGGGTTAACAGGGTAGTTGAGGATATGTTGCGTATGTATGTGAATGAAAAGCAGGATAATTGGAGTGAATAATTACCCTTGGTTGAGTTTGCATACAATAGTGCATGGCATGCATCTATAAAAATGACTCCGTTTGAAGCTATGTATAGTTATAATTGTTTGACTCCACCTTCGTTTTTGGGTTTTCCAAATAAAATAGAAGTATCCAAAGAAATGCTTGATAAGATGGATGAAGAACTTGGAAAAATTAAGGAACATATAAGAGAAGCTCAGAAAAGACAAAAGAAGTTCTATGATTTAAAGAGAAGACCACTTGAATTCCAAGTTAATGATATGGTATTTCTTAAAGTTAATCCTCACCAATCTAACTTGTTGCTAGGGAAGGATCATAGACTTTCTCCTCGATATGCAGGCCCTTTTAAAGTTTTGAAAAAGATCGGATCTCTTGCTTATTTGCTTAAATTACCTAAATATCTAAATGTGCATCCTGTATTTCATGTCAGCTTACTTAAAAGATATGTGTCTAATGTTGCTCATGTCTTGCAGGACAATTATAAGCTGAAAGATGATGGCTCTTTTGAGCTTCAATCGGAAATAATATTAGATAGCAAGGAAAGATTTCTTAGAAATAGATCTATAGTAGAAATTCTGGTGAAATGGCATTCATACCCAGTAGAAGATTCGAGTTGGGTGAATTTAGATGACTTTCTAACACATTATCCTTCTTTCCAACTCTAAGGACAGAGTTCTTAAAGGGGGGAAGAATAGTAATAGGCCTCTTTTCTAGTGAAATAATTCATTTTGAACTTTCTGAATTTCATTGTGGGGATAATTCTTAGAACGAATAATTAGGTCATTTTATGCATGTAGAAAAAATTTTGGGTTGACAACTTTCATATTCTCTCTCTAGACCTTAATTGCATCATGTTTTCAAGTGGGATTTTGAAGGTGAAGATGAAAGAATTAAGGAAAACTCTCTATGAGGGAAAGGTAGAGCAAGTATAAGAGAATAAAAGTGCCTGTGTGAGATTTTTGTGAATCATGTTCTAAGTACCTCTTTCATGGTCCTACGTTTAGTTCATTGTAAGAAAATGCCTTGATTTTACTCTGTCTCTCTCTCTAGAATTTTAAACCTTGCAGGGCTCAAAAGTGGCATTTGGAGGTGGATTTGGACCTCGGACGTCTCTATCAATATTGTGCAGATCGAAAAATTGAATAAAAGTGTCTCTCACAAGCTTAACCTAATTCTTCATTGTTTTACAGGGCTTTGAAAAATGCCGTTTTTTCCAACACTTCAAGAAACAAAAAAAAAAAGCGAGGGCTTGTCTAATTCTATTCGAATCCGTGATTCTCATGCTCACGTGTCACCATGTCTAATTATGTATGTTTTCGGATATGTCTTCTTGGTTTTTTTCTACTATTTTTGACAGGTATGCTAAAAAAAAGGAAGTACACTATGATCGCATGGCTTTTTGCGAAAGTTTTGGAGAAACTCGACTTTTTCTAAATTTGGTGGATCGCACACTTCTTTGGGGGGGCACGACTGCGATCAAACGGAAAAAGATAAGAAGGCCTGCGCATCAACACAGAGGACGCACAGAAATCTGAGAATTACCTTGTGATTGAGAGTGTGATTGAGAGTGAGAGTGAGAGTGAGAGTGTGATTGAGAGTGCGAATGAGAATGTGATTGTGATAGCTCGGGGGTGGTTGGGAGGTAGAGGCTTCGTCAAGAAGCTATTGTCCAAAGCTATTGTAACCATTGATTCACATCTATAATATCAGAATTCTTCCTTCTCTGCGTCATATTTGTTCTACTCTTCCACATCATATTTTCTTTTACCTTGTGCAATCTCTGCGGTCTTCTCTCCACTGTTATTTCTGAGTAATCAAAAGATTGTGATTGGGGATAGATTGTGATTGAGGAAACACTACACATACATACCCACATGCATACACACATGCATACACACACATATGCACAACTATACATACACACACATATATACATTCACACATGCATAAATCTACTTATAGAAACATGCATATAAATACATACACATCTAACACACATATATACACACATGCACATACATTCATACACACCACACACAAATGCATACAAACACACATGGATACATACACATGCATGCATACACGCAAATGCATATCCCACACATAAATACACATCGCAAACACACATACATACATTCATGCATACACATAAATGCATATAGCTCAAGAACATGCACATACATACAGACACATCACCAACATGCATACATACACACATGCATACATACAAACATGAATACAAACATGCATACATACATGCATGAATACATACACAGGTGCACATCCACATGCATAAATCGATGTATATACACACATTCATACTTATATATACATGCATATGCACACATGCATACATACATACATACATACATACATGCATACATTGATGCATGCACATGTCCATGTATTTATACGTACACTAGTGGAAGTTATTAAAAGAGTTGAGGAGATTGCACATGCACTTGTGGACACTAGTTATATTTGTGGTCGTCGTTGATTCTAACAGCTATATATATAGGCATAAGATCAGTAGGAGAGTCATCTTGCTAGCATGTGGTGGTCGTAAGCCTTAGTTTCTTGCATTGGTATCAGAGCAAGCTTTCATGGACCTTTGTGGCTCATTATCTTCCTTAAGCTCTTGTCCTTATAGGATTCTTCATCTTCTTCCCAAGGTAGAGCTTCTATGGAAACCTTGATATTGCATCATCTTCGTTATGAGATGATATTGCATCATCTTCGTTATGAGATGATATTGCATCATCTTCGTTATGAGATGATATCTTTATCATTTATCTCCAACGTTCGAATTTATGTTTGTCGAATTTTGGAACTTTCCGTACTGCTCTTCGATGCCTTCTCTCGTCTCCAACTTAGTAAGAATAACAAAATATCTATTTTTAAAGTATTGAGATGCATGGGTATGCGCAAGCGGGTGTTGAACCTAGGTCAATTCCACACGGAGCATGCTGCTCTAACCACGACAGCAGCACACATTGTATGAGACATCAGTAACATCTATCTCTGATGCTTTGTGACATTGAGGATTAAGCTGCCAATGATAACCAATTTCTAGATACCCCATATCAGTAGAAAGCATGTTCTTATTCTCCAGTGAACGAGTTACCAGGAATCGAAGTCACGCCCGGCATGATGGTGTATCCAGACGCGTTCTTGAGTTATCACGAACCAAGGTTTCTTTGCAGCTTCAAAAGCTGTTAAGAAGCTTATATCGTGGAAGCTTATATCGTGGACTTAGGATGCACATACGGGATTCAATCTCATATGAATTCGTTCAGAAGGTAACCCATCGACTTATGATAGCGCTTTGAGCGATAAGATTAATGCACATGTAAAGTCTTTAAACATATTTTGTACGAGTAGCTTCTGAAAACGTTGTACATGGGAGTAGAACCCCATTCCTCAAAATTCGGTGTAGATCCTCTATCCACGACAGCCTCATGAGCACTAATGCATAGTTGGTGTATGGAACTATTAAATTTTATAGAACAATGTAGCTCAAAAATGATTGAGGAGAAGAAAAAGGAATTGAGTAAAGGTTTCCCCTCAGAGGAAGGGCATACAAGACTCGAACTTCAGTCCTCTTCCATAGGCAACTACTACCCTTACCACTACACTAAAATACCTCGAATGTTCAGCTACACTATAAATATTTTAAATTTTCATCTGAGCTCCACATGAATCATCCTTCTTTGCTATACCCGAAGGTGGAGCTGATTTTATGAAACCAAGTGGAACCAATTGCTCCTCGTCGATTTGACCTCTAAAGGCCTTTGCTTTTTGAGCTCCTTGCTTTCATTCAAATCTACTTCAAGTGAAGCATCATGCACACATCAACCGAAGGCAAAGCATGGGCTAAGATAAGTATAGTTCGAGGAAGGCTTCATTTCTTCAAAGACGAGGACAAGAGAAAGCAAAGTTCTTCAAGGAGTGTGTAATTCTCCTCATGAACCAAAAGATGGAGGATGGCTCTTCCCATGGATCAATGGAAGGACATAGCTTAATAGGGGGATAAGTACTTTACAAGTTGATGTTTTCATTTCAGTATTTGCTTTGCTCTATGCTTCTACATAAGATGCATTGCTAGTATCATTGAAGTAGGGAAGGAATCTTCAATTTTGAAAGCATTGTATCCAATTTAATGAAAGCAAAATAGGTGAGCATTGAAGTATGCAAGCACTTAGCAAGCAAAGACATGCATCAATGAAAGAATGTTGGTGCATTTCTCCTTTTCAAAGAATGTTTTCATGCACAAAACACATTTTCTTCTTGCTTGAGAAAGATAGTTAATGCTCAAGCTTATGCACATGAATGTTTATATCTTTTTAAAATGCTAGAAAGTAGAATGTTCGTACACGGATGATTGGGAACATGCATTATCAAGCTCAAGAACTGCTTGATTTACATTTGGTGCATGAAAATGAAAACACATGCAAATACATGAATGAACGCACATGCATTTGCATGGAAGAACATGCATTGGTTTATGGTGAAGCATGGTTTTTTGCTGATTTTTTTTGCTAAGTTGCTGAACAAATGTACTTTCTTAATCATTACCTACTTTTTATAGCTCAAGTTAGATAGTTAGGAAAAATGGAACAACAATTAGTTGCAAAACTCTTAGCTACTAGGGAACTCAAGTAGCTAGCTCATTTTTTCGTGAAACTGGTACTTAGGTATCACAAATTAAGTGTCTTGATTAGGAAATGTAGGTCCGTTGAAACATTCCATTTTTTTGCTTAACTGAATGGCAAGAAAGTACTTGCAAATCGGATGGTTTGGAATGCTTTTATTTGATTCTTCCATAAGTTACATACCTAGTAAGGATGCAAAGTGTAAGAAAAACTATGCAAGTTTTGTATGTTTTCACTTGATTACATCCCAAGGAGTGATGGAAATCAAAGATTGAACATTAACATCAATTGAACTTTGATGTTCAATAG
This sequence comes from Ceratopteris richardii, assembly GCA_020310875.1. NCBI lineage: Eukaryota > Viridiplantae > Streptophyta > Polypodiopsida > Polypodiales > Pteridaceae > Ceratopteris > Ceratopteris richardii. The sequence goes on along the minus strand of CM035426.1, from coordinate 144,678,741 downwards.
CTAGATGATAGGTTCCATGATCGCATCTCTGGTAATGATTCAATTTACTAAGAAAGCATGGAAATTTGAATGAACTCTTCCTTTTAGAAGGATTAGATAGTTAATTTTTGGTTTCATTAAAGCTTCAAGAGGAAACCATAGCAAGAGATCTTTAGGAAATAAGTTCCTAAAGATACGAATAAAAAAGTGAACTTTTTATTTAGGAATTGAAAGCTCCAACAAATGGATCTCTAATCCATGAACTTTTCCTACACAAGCAAGTTCAAAATTATGTGTTCTTATTAGCATTATTATTGGATCAATCATCAAGATATTCTTCAACTTTAAACATAATTGTGATTGTCAAAATATGTATAAAGTACTCTAGTAACTTCTAAAGATTGAACAATAATAATAAATCTTGTATCAAACTCAAGAACACATACCAATATCACATAAATCAAAGTTCAATTCAAACTTTCATAGTGGAATGGGTTACCACATCCTAAATGTGATCTTTATCCTCTAGTTTGATACTCGAGAGCTGAACACAATTGAATGAGTAAAGATTTTGGATATTGTTTGAAAGTCTAAGAATTTCTTTCAAACATCCTTTCATTATTGCAAAAGATTCCAAGATGAATCACTTTCTCATGTTGCTTGATTCCCTAGAATGAATCTCAATTCCTTGAAGAATAACATTCTCCTAAGTAGTAAGAATGAAATTCTTCAAATTAATTAGATAGCAAGTAGTTTCCTAGAAGTTCCAAACTACTAGAAGTGGTACTTAAGGTCCAATGGTCCATATCACTTGGAGGTGTATCAAAGATTCTTAGCTTTAGAATCTGAAAGGCATTAGTGCATGCTTGGACTTGATTTAGGCAAAGATCTCTTAAATCCTACAAGCAAGCCAAGCAAGCTTAGACAAGCTTGAGAGATCTTAGTGATAAAGACAACCTTTATTTTGTTGCAAGGTCAACAAGACTTGATCAAGCTTGGCAAGGTTTGTCCATGAAATTGTGATTGGAACTACATTGAAATTTGCCCAAGTATTGGCAATCGAATTCCTTTTGGAAAAATTTCACTCAAGTTCCATTTATCCAATGGAAAGTGTGAAAAGAGTAAGTTGTTCTAAGTCTGAACAAAGTGAAATACTCCTAGTATGTAGTCTGCAATCATGATGATGGTATTTAATTTTGTGGAAGGTAAAATATGAAGTTTACCTACCCTTAAAGGGATTTTGGTACAATCCAAAAAGCATGAGAGGATGCTTAGACTTATGTACTAGAGAGATTCCTGTAAAGTCCTAGCTAGTATAGGTACCTAAAACATCAATAAGAAAGGAATCTAAAGACACGAAGTTAAATGCTCTTGTCATTACAAATTGGCCAAGAATAAACAATTCGACTTGATATTGTAAAACTTCAAGTACTAGTACTTGGAATTATAACTGGTTTTCATATGAAAACGTGAGTGAAGAAGAATAGATATTTGAGGTTTTCAAGTTCCCAAAGGAAAGCACAAGATCGTTAAATGATCATGTGAAGGTATCAAAGCCTATAATACCAAAGTTAGAGGTAATTCCTGAAACTTCAAACTTATTTTAAGGAGTTGAAGTGACAAGGTACTCTATAAAGATATGTTTCAAATTCAGGTTAAGTATCACCCACACATTAATGTGAATATAAAATAGGGTGGTATGGGAGACCATATTTTATACTCAGATTGATCTAGGAAAGATGGTATGTGACATCGGACCTCGGGATGATAAATTATCTTTTAGTCCTAGAATGGATTTTGAAGTTAGATTTGATCTCCAAGGGAATTAAAACTTCAAAAGAGAAGTTTAAATTCAAGGAAGATAGTATAATGACCTCAAGATACTTCAACATCAAGGAAGTAGAAGGTATGAAGTTGGTAACTTCAAAGATCTTCTTTTTCAAATAAATACTTGTTCTTATTTGAATTATGAAACCCTTCAAGATTATGCCTTGTTGATTAGAAATATTTGCTACATTTCTAAAGTAGTACTTTGAATTGAGATCATTTTTCAACTAAGGAATAAAGTGACTAAGACAAGCACCAAGTTCCTAGTGTGACTCCGTGAGCTTAGTCCTTTGACTCAAATCAATGCTCAAGTCTTGCATTCCTAGTCAACATACATAAATATTGAATATGGACATGAACTTAGTCTCAAGTGAAGCATTGTTTGAGTAAAAACTCATCAATAGAACCTCAGTGGGTTACCACTTTGATGTTGGATACCACACTAGTATCTTGTGGTTGAATGATGTTATAGCTTTACTCTCAAAGATCCTTAAGAAGTTAAAGTCTTGGGTTATCAAGTATTTGACTCATACCAAGTTTATATCTTAGAAGTTTGAAGTAGTTCTATAGAGTTTTAGTTATTTCCTTTCGCTTTTGAAATCTTTTGTAATTGAATCATATATGGTATCTAATTCGTTTTGCAAAAGCCCATGTGTTGGCAGCAGTCAGGGAACCGAAGGAGCCACAAGACGAAGAGAGTCAAAGCGAAGGGACAGCACAAGCAGACATGGCAGTCAAAGAAGATCTGGCAAATAGGCCAATAATTTTCTTCATGAAGAAGCAAGTACGAGCATTCACGCAGATCTAGCACTAAGGCAACCTTTAATTTTTCAAAACCCTTACACCAATTAAAAGTGATTCTCATCACTAACAACCCCTGTAAATACCATGTTCACCTTTTTGTGGCTCCATTTTGTGCAAGCGGAGGAGTCCTCGAGCTTGAGGAGCCTTAGAAGTAGTTGCCTACCAATTCTCTTAATTTTTAGATCTCATTTGAGCCCTCAAATAAGCCCTGGAACCTAATTTTTAACTAGGCGGGACACTAGGTCTGGACAGGGCCAAAGCTAGTCAAAAACTATAAAAGGAGCTAGAGAGCTCATTTTTGGGGGTGGATTGTAATTGAAATGAACTGGTAAGAGCTTTTTTGAAAGTAATCTAAGAACTCCATTGCTTCTCACTCTTTGTCTTGCCGTGTGTGCGCGTGTGTGTGTATGTGTGTGCATGCTTGTGTGCTTCTCACTCACGCACTTGTGCCTCCACTTGCTCGAGGTCTTCATACCATCCTCACGTCTTCCCGGATTGACATTAAAGGAGGTGCTACTCATCACTGAGCTACACCAAATTTTGGCGCCGTTGCCGGGGATCGAGCTTTGAGGACGAGCGTGTGATGGTAAGACGTAGATTGGAGACGTTGGCGTTGTAGGTAATTTCTCTACTTTTCCTATTTTTCTCTTTCTTACTTTACCACCATCATCACCATCATCATCATCACCATCTTCCACCTCCCTTTCCATCATCGCAAAAATTTCAGTTTTTTGATTATATCACCATCTCCACCTCATTTCCCTCATTTCACTTGTGAGAGAGAGCGAGAGAGCGAAATTGTGTGTGCTGTTTTTGCATGTTTCTTGAGCTGTCTTGCAGGTACAAGCCGCATCATCGTCCCCAGCACTCTGCGCAGGTACAGAATTCGAAGTAACTGTCTGTGTGTCGCCGACCTCTGTCAATCGCGACCGACAGAAAAAATGCTCAAAGTGCCAAACAAAGTGCAAAACCATGATCTACAGGCCTAGAGCTTCCCAAAACTGTGTTTAGTTTTTTGAAATTCCTCATATTTCTGTCAATCGCGATCACTCTGTCAATCGCGACCGACAAACCACGACGGACAGACCTGTCAATCGCGATCGACCAATCAATCGCGATCCACAGCCCACGACGGCTCTATCAATTGCGACCGACAGAGTCAACGACTGATTGACCACGACCGACGGACCATACGCGTGACACGTGTCAATCGCGATCGAGCCATCAATCGTGATCGACACATCAATCGCGACTGACAGCCCACGACGGCTCTGTCAATCGCGACCGGCATAGTCAACCATTGTTTGACCACGACAGACAGACCCTCGCGACCGACCTGTCAATCGCGATCGACGCATCAATCGCGATCGACGCATCAATCGCGATCGACAGAGTCAACGACTGTTTGACCACGATTGAATGAATTTTTGGCCACGTGTCAATCGCGATCGACACATCAATCGCGACTGACAGCCACGACGGACCTGTCAATCGCGATCGACACGTCGATCGCGACTGACCTGTCAATCGCGATTGACAGACTTTGCGAACACGTTAGAAGGGCAAATTAGGTCAAATTTTTAAGGCAAAAATAATGGTCTAAATTTTGGCCAAGTGTGGGACAAACACAAGGGTGTAGTATTGCATTACGAGGGCATGACCCAAGTAACTCGAGAATTCCTGTTTGCCTGTTAACCTAGTTTAATCCTGTTTTAGCCCCAAAACCCTAATCTGGCATAACTTTCTCATACGAAATCCGTTTGCCGTGATTTTTGTTTTGTTGGAAAGCTCGCAGGGAGTACAACAAAAACATCGACTGGTTACGGTTGAATTAAGACCAGGAATATTAGATAGGGTATTTTGAAGTTAACCATACCCAGGGGGAACAAAGTTCAGGGATCTCTAGAGTTGTGTCCAAAAAATCATATTGCAAATTGGTGGTGTTACATGAATGGAAGTGCTTGGTTCTGTCTTTTGAATTTAAGTCTTGAGCTAACGGTGGGCCTTTTACAGGTCCTTTGAGAGCAGCGAAGGGTACGCAAGGCAAGAGTAAGTGCAGGCTTGGGAACACGCGTCCTGGGCACATCAGGGCAACAATACAAGGAAAGGAACTCAAGGTTGGAAAACCGCAACACCCTCTGTCAATTCTTAGTCTAGGCTAAGTGCGGGTAGTGTTAGAAGTAATTCCAGGCAACGATAGGCACGAGATAAATCAAAGACTATCTAAGAAATCAAGTGCAAGTCAAGTGATAACCTGTGTGTGTGTGAACGACAACCTTAAAGGAAAAGAACCTAACGTGAAACGACCAAACTAAAGTGCAAAATTAAACTCAAGTATTCCTAACGACGTGATATCAGACAAGAGTATAAACACGATAATCAACATAAAAAGGGAATTAAGTAATTGATACAAAGGACTCAGAAACGTGGTTGTACCTGGGATAATTTGGGTTAATCAGTTAGGCATATGAACCTTAGATCAGGACGACACCTAGTAAGAGAGAGACAAAGCCTTAGGTCTTCAGAGGCTAGTGTCAATCATACTGCGAGGTCTTCGGCACAGCAGTTGAGTCACCACTCGCATTACCCTAGCTATGATACCAGTGAATCAGAGATGTCTCAAGGCATGGACAGACCTACGGGAAGTTCAGGAGTACCATACTTGCACAGAGTAGAAGGCCCGTACAAGACACAGCTCGAATACCTTAGGACCAACCGATTAGGTGCTGGCATCTATGAGGACGGCCTAGGAAGATCTGTGGTACAGATTAAGAATCCTGATCAATCCATTGGACTAGAGCGCCCAGGTGTCAAGTTTGAAAACGGAGCATACTTGGACAAAGAAGGAACCATATACGTAGTCACCAGTCACCCAGATAGGACGGATGAATTTGGAAATGTGATCTTAGAAGCAGACTTAGGGGACCTAGAGCAAGGAAACATGGGTACAGAACCTAGAACCCCTCGAGGCAAATCGGTTCTCACTAGGATCATCACACCAGAGTGGATTCCTCAGGATAATAAGAGCATAGATTTGCTCCTCAATCCAGAAACTGACGAAGCCTTTTGGAGGTATAAATCTGATCAGCCAACCGATATAGGAACAATCATGATCTATGAGTTTAACGATCGTGATAGCCCAGGCAGAGTGACCTACTTAGATCGCGCTTCGGAAAGGATCTTTGTGGTTACGGAAAATGATAGGCATGCTTACACTTGGAAGGGTGAATTCGTTTTCCCCCAACCAAGATCGAATGTATCCTATGGTCACCCTGGAGCTGGAACATCCCAAGCTCATGGAATGCAAAAAGACAGAAGTAGAGATAGGCCAGAAGTAAGCTTTGCCAATTTAGGGGGCAGAGAAAGAACAAGGACGGAAACAAATAGAGTAGAGCCTGAGGTACTTAGAGCCCCAGGACATCGAAGAAAGGCCGATGATTTCCCTCTACCACGACCTAGAGAGCACACAAGGATTTTGAGACCGACTCAGCTAGTTAAGTCCATGAAGAACTACTTCGATGGCACTGGAGATCCATACGATCATGTGGCTGAGTTTAGGCAAGTCTTGAGAGCTGAACAAGTGGAGGATCTATTCACGCAGTACAATGCCTTTGGTCTAACCCTTAGGAACACTGCCCTGACATGGTTTCAGCCACTAAACGAGAGGCAGTTGAGGAGCATAGACCAACTCCTAGAGGCATTCATTATTGAATTCTCTAAGAGTGGCATAAGGCATAATACCTCCTCATTGATTCACAGCTTCAAGCAAACCCCTCAAGAAACCGTGAGACTTGCAGGAAGAAGTTTTAGGCAATACTTAGAAAGATGCCCTATTTCGGAGCTACCCACACCAGCTAAGCAAGTGGCTTTATTCCTCAATGGATTGCTAAGTACTAAATTGAGATCTTATGTGTACTTGAAGGACCCTAGGACAATAGAAGAGTGTGTACGCATGTGTATTGACATTGAGGATAACCTAGGGGAGGAGTTAAAGCTTTCCAAGATATACAAAGATTCGGATAGTGCCTCTAACCTCTCTTCCACGCAATCCACTTCAATCGAGGAACTTGCAGAGAAAGTAGCTCAGAAATTAGGTGTAACTAGCAAACAAATCCCAAGGTTTGCCCCTGTGAAAAGGTGCTATACTTGTGGTGGCGACCACATGGCGAATGTATGTCCCATTATGGCTCAACCCCAAGTTAATCCTAGTAGCCAGTACTGCACTATAGAACGAAGGTACACCAATCACACCGCGCAAGATTGCCCCTACAATAAGGAGGCTGTTAGGCAACCCCACCCTCAGCCATACCCTCAGCAGGGAAGATACCAGAACCCGTACCCTCCACAACCATATGGCAGGCCACAAAAACATTATCAGCAACCATACCAAAACCTCCAAAGGCCTCAGCCTGTGTTAGCACAACAACCCCCTGCCCCAGCTAATGCGATCCCAGTAAAATATGCAGCTGCAAAAGAGAACCTGAATAGAGCTATAGTCCCCGTAACACCTTTGCTCTCTGAAAGTGACCCCAGTGACCATAGCTTTGATTCTACACATGTCGATAGCCCCGAGGCCTACTACATGCAGTCTCCTGAGCATGGTGAGTCTTACTATAGTGAAGAGCCAAATGAACCTAGTTGGGAGTCAGATTACACAAACGTCATGTATACGAACCCCAACCCTAGGCCTCAACCTAGGCAAGTAAGACCCCCATTCCCTAGAGGACCATGCTACAGATGTCAGGGAGATCACCTCATTTGTGATTTTCCCTTACCTCCACTTACACAACCCCACTCAGTAACAATTCAAGGCTTTTGCCAAGAGTGTGGAAAGGAGCATCTCTTACGAGATTGCCCTAAGAATCCTAATAATATGCCAAAAATCACTCCTATTAACGTTATTGGGTTGGTGGTAGACTCCACAGGAAGTGTGACATCCACCGCACCAGTACAGGTAGTGACTAGAGCTCAGGCATTGCAGTAGAACCAAGGGGTAAACTAGGATAAGAACCCGGAGGCTAGTGAAACCGAGAGCATGACAAAGAAAAGGACTAGAGCGTGGAAAGATAGTCGGGAAAGAATGAAAAGACAATGGGCTAAAAAGATGAGTGAACTTGAGGAAAGCATAAGAGAAACCAAAGCCAGGATAACTCAACTCACATCTCAAACTCCCTCTCACACTACCCCACCACCACCATTCCCATCGCCATCCGACCCGCTACCTTCCAATCCACCTCATACGATTCCACCACCCCCTAGAGTAGGATCAGTATTAGCTGATCCCACTCCTGAAGTCATAGACATGATGCTTAAAGCATATCAGGCCAGAATCCAAGAAGGGCCAAATGTCACGGATCATGACAAGTGTTACCCTAGAGCTGACCTAGAGATAGAAAGAACCAAGCTTTGCGCGAAAATGGTCGCATTGGCTCAGACTATGTTTGAAGCCAGTCGCCTTTTCAATTACTCGGGCTCAGCCAAGACGCAATTACACTTGGATGGACTTCTAGAGAAGTTAGAGGGCATAATTGCAAGATCTACCAAGGAAGAAAAAAATCAAGAAAGAGATAAAGCAAGCAAAAACATGACCCATCCCCCACCGAAAGCTTATGTGCCCAATTCCACTGAACCAGACAACCCCCCCTCCCTAAAAAGAATAGAGAAGCTGATTGCACAATCAGAAAAGGAACCAGCCTCTCAACACAAGGATAAGGCAAGTGAAAGAGTAAGCATTCCTGCTCACGAAGCCTATGTGCCTGAAGCCTATGTGCCTAACTCTACGGAGCCAGACACATCATCTTCTATGAATCGGTTCACACCAGAATTCCTACGTGAGATTCAAGAAGACAAATGGGCTAAAGAAAGTGAAGTCCCTCCTCCCATTGAACTTGTGGATGAGGCTCATGACCAATTCCCACAAGACATCCCATCCATTTATGGAGAGCAGGAGAGTACCCAATCTCAAGAAAGATTAGACTTCGAGTCTAATTCTTTACAAGAACTACCCCATTTCACAGGCCCATGGGAAGCAAGGTCCACCTGTATGAGAGCACCTACAGTCATGGTCAGAAACGAAGATTCAGTCATACCTAGGAACACAGAAGTAGTGAAGAACACCAAAGTGCAGTGCAATCTCACTTTGGAAGAGCTGCTTAAGGTTAGACCAGAAGTGTGGAAACATGTAGCCAAACAAGTACCAGAGATAGCAAAACCTCGTTCCCAGGTAGGATCACATAGGACAGTGCCAGAGATACCCTTGGATAAGATAGGAGACATGTGTGAAGGTGAAGAAGGGAACACCTATCTTCCCATTACCTACCACGGGTACACCACCAAGGCAATTTTGGACTCAGGTGCAGGAGTTGCAATTGCCACCACTTCCCTATGGAAGCGTTGGGGCAAGCCAGCACTGAGGCCAACGAGAATGAAATTGCAGATGGCCGATGGTCATATTGAGAGACCCTTAGGATTGCTAGAAGGAATAACTCTCACCACTTGTGGTGTCGAGTTTGAGCATACATTTGCTATATGTGACTTCAGCAAAAATCATGCCTATAAGATGATTTTGGGAAGACCATTTATGCGACAGTTGCAAGTGGTACAGGACTGGGGAACCAATTCTTTGTACCTACAACACTTAGGTGTTACGACCAAAGTCAATCTTAAGGATTACTCTCATAGAGATGTACCTCCTATCCAATGGAATCCCATCCATAGAGCCAAAGATGATACGGAATCGGTGCATTCCATGGGGTGAGGATCCTCTTGGATGCATGAAGACACCCACTTATGGATGTGCAAAGTAGCAGTAGACGAAGAGAAGAGAGAAAAAGCCAGAGAGGTAGGTGCAAAAGAAACCCATAGATCAATCCAAGACCCAGCCTATGCACCTGTAGTTTTTCCAGACGAAGAATTTGAACCTCACGGCTGGGCAGAAATTTTAGCAACCATGGATGTAGCCATCAATGAGGAACAATGGACACCTCACTGTGATGAGGATGGCTATGACATTTCAGTCTTCTCCATAGAGCCAATCATGGGAGAGGCAGTTCTAGAAGAATGCGAACCTAGCCCTGATGCATTTGAGGATGCAAGTGACTCCGATCTAGAGTCAATCATCATGGACCCACCATTTGCATCAGATGAAGAATACTTCCATGAAGTAGAATTTCAACCCCAGAGACATGGAGAGCTTACAAACGATGTAAGATTAGCCACACATGTGACCCTGAAGGAAGAAGGAAAGAAACGAAAGAAGAGAGAAGTCTCACCAGAAGAGGAAGAATCTTTGTTTGAGGTCCCGGAAAATTTTAAGAAGTATGAGATAGATGACAGGAGGGTCATGATAAGAATGCCTAAACGAGAGGCACAATCAGGAGAGGCCTATGATAACAAAGAAACCACCAAGAAAATAGTAGTGGCCCTAGAAGAAGGAGAGGAGAGATGCACGTACATAGGCCATGACCTAACAGAGGAAGAAGAGCATGCGTTGATAGCCTTGCTAAGAGAATATAGAGATGTATTCGCTTGGAGTTACAAGGATTTGAAAGGTGTTGACCCTGACATATGCTCACACACTATCCCCATGACCTCAGATGCCAAACCCTCTAAGCAAAAGCCATATACATATAATGATAATTATGCTGCCAAGATCAAAGAGGAGTTAGATAGACTGGTTGAAGCTGGATTCATCTATGAAATTGAGCACACTGAATGGGTATCCCCCATCGTAGTGGTGCCCAAGAAAAATGGAAAGCTGCGCGTATGCATTAACTTGAAAAAGGTTAATGCAGCCACGATTCGAGATAACTATCCGCTTCCCATCACAGAGCATCTCTTAGAAAGAGTAGCCGGCAAGGAAGTGTACAGCTTCCTCGATGGATTTTCGGGCTACAATCAAGTCGCCATTGCTCTAGAAGATCAGCACAAGACAGCTTTTGCCACAGAGTGGGGTATATTTTCCTTTCGTGTAATGCCATTTGGGCTTACCAATGCACCAGCTACCTTCTAGAGACTAATGTGCCATGTGTTTAAGGAGTTCCTGAGGAAGAATTTAGAGGTCTATGTGGATGATCTTTGTGCTCATTCCAACATTAGACAAACCCATATCCCTGAACTCAGACAAATCTTTGACAAATGTAGAGAATATCAAGTCTGCCTAAACCCCGAAAAATGTGTTTTCATGGTCAGGCAAGGCAAGATTTTAGGGCACATAGTGTCAAAGAATGGCATATCTACTGATGAAGAGAAAGTGAGAGCGATAGCAGAGCTACTTAGGCCAAAGAATGTCAAGGAAGTACAAGCTTTCATGGGACATTGTGGTTATTACCGACGATTTATACACATGTATGCTGTCATTGCAAAGCCCATGTACGGACTTCTCACTAACTTTGAGTGGACGGATGAATGTGAGAATTCCTTCCAGGAGCTTAAACGAAGATTATGTTCATCACCAATCTTGACCACACCAGATTGGAATAAGCCATTCCATGTTCACGTGGATGCATCCAACTATGCCATTGGATGTGTGCTTGCACAACCTACTGGTGAAGGTAATATGGATCTTCCAATTGCCTATGCCAGTAGACAATTGAATGCAGCTGAACGGAATTACACCACTACTGAGAGAGAAGGCTTAGGCATGGTGTATGCGGTTAAAAAGTTTAGACATTACTTGCTTGCAAATAAGTTTAATTTTTTTACTGACCATCAGGCACTGCTATATCTTGTGAACAAGCCATGCAATAGAGGTAGATTAGTAAGATGGTTTCTCTTACTAATGGAATATGATTTTGAGGTTGTGGTAAGAAAAGGGAGAACTCATTTGAGAGCAGATCATCTCTCTAGGCTCACATCTGGAGAAGCCCCACAAGGAGTATCAGATGACCTTCCTGATGCTTACTTGTTTAATTTGGAAGTGGTGCCGCAATGGGCTAAGCCATTGGTACCAGTATTGACATACGGGCCTAACCATCCTGTAGTAAACACACAGAATAGAGAGGTTGTGAGAGCCCAAAAGTACCACATCATGGCAGGAAGCATGTACAAGCACACAGATCAAGGAATCTTGGCTTGTTGTGTGGAAGAGGACGAGTACAATAAATGGTTGCATTTAGCACATGTAGGTGCGTTAGAGCAACACTACTCAAAACAACGAACCCTACAGACACTATGGAGACTCGGAGTGTATTGGCCAACTATGGAAGCTGATGTCCAAAAGTTGTGCAAGGAATGCCCAATCTGTTGCACTAAACCACCTGTGGAACATGCCACTCTTTATCAAGTATCCATAGTGCCAGATTGGAGTGAACCACTAGTATCCTTCCTGAGGACGAAAACATTCCCTCCAGACATGACTCTGGCTAGGAAGAGGAGTTTAGAACAAGAAGCCCTGGATTACTCACTCATTGGTGATAATCTATACAAGCGTGGTAAAGATGGTTACTTGAGGCTATGTGTCCATGAAAGTGAATATCTTAAGATCTTGGAAACTGCTCACCAAGGTGTAGAAGGAGGACACTTTGGACCAGATCGGGTGATCAAGGCAATACTATTTGTGGGCTTCTGGTGGCCGACCCTTCACATGGATGCACATACCTATGTGAAACGATGTGATGTCTGTCAGAGAACTCAGTATCCTATACGTAAAGATGAGATGCCACTGAAACCTATGATGGGTGGACGTGCATTCTCTAAGTGGGGAATAGACTTCGTAGGTCCCATTAATCCCCCAGCTAAGGGTTCCCATGCAGAATATATCATTGTTGCAACAGACTATCTAACTAAGTGGGTAGAGGTAAAAGCCACAACGAAGAACGATGCTCAAACAACTGCTAAATTTTTGTTTGAAAATGTATTCACTAGATACGGGCTACCTATAGAGCTAGTCAGTGATAGAGGTACTCATTTCTTAAATGAGGTTATTGAAAATCTGCTCCAAGAATTCTTGGTAGTACATAAGAAGTCTGCCCCCTATCACCCTCAAGAAAATGGCCAGGCTGAGAGCACCAACAAGATCTTATGCAGTGTATTGACGAAATTAGTGAACAACAAACGCTCTGATTGGGACAAACAGCTACACCACGCTGTTTGGGCATACCGAGCCGCCTACAAAACGGTACTCCAAGCCACTCCCTTTCAAATGGTGTTTGGTCAAAATGCTGTGCTACCTTTAGACTTTTTGATACCTACATTGAAAGCGGCACAAGAGCATGAATGGACGGGTCATGAACTCTCCTCTAGGCTTTTTGACCTTGAACGATTAGGAGAAACAAGACTAAGAGCAGCTGCAGGGATATATGCAGCAAAGAAACGACCGAAGGCATACTTTGATGCCCACGTTAAGGATAAAGGTTTAAAGGTAGGCGACTTAGTTTTAGTCTACACATTAAAGCAACATGCAAGGAAGCTAGAAAAGAGAGGCTACGGACCTATGATCATCAATAGGATCTCTACGAGTGGAGCAGTACAATTAGCCACTTTAGAGGGTGATGTTCTCCCAAACTATATTAGCGGATGCAGAGTCAAGCTGTATCAAGAACCCCTCATGGAGGAAATGCTAAGTGGACTCAATACTGCTAAGAAACGCAAAGAGGAAGAAAATCGAATTCGAGAAGAAGCTCAAGCAGAAGCCCTAGAGCGCATACGGAGAATGAAATTAAGAAGACAAGGGAGAGAGCACCCTAGGGAAGATGCATATGCAGATCAAGGATATGACGTGGCTATGTGTGAAGTTTCAGGTGTAAGCTCACATAAGATAACCGATCGACGTCCTTTCATAACCTTAGATATAGGACAAGGAAAGAGTGCAAGAACTGTAAGAGCCTTGATTGACTCAGGTGCAGCCACTAGTGCTGTTAAATTGTCTTACTGTCAAGAGTTGCAATTAAGTGTCAATCCTGTGGAAGCATATCTCATAGGATTGGGAGGTGTGGAAACCCCTTGCATGGGCGAGGTGGAACTTCCCCTCTATATTCATGATGAGGCAATGACAATTAAAGTACTAGTATGTCAAGATGAGGACCTCACGGAACCCCTTGTCTTGGGTCAAGACTGGATCTATGACCAAGCAGTCAACTTAAACCTAAGAAGTGGACTTCTTCAGGTATGGGTGAATCAAACTAGAGTTACAATTGAGTTAAATAATGGAGCACTCAAGGAACTAGAGAAGGCACAGACTCCTGGTCCCTCCAGGGGTACACATGAAGTTGACCATGCTGTTCTTGTCCAAGGCTATGTGATACAGAAGAACGAAGATCTCAAAGAAGGAGTCAGAACCACAATGGAACTCCCTTCTTTTCCAAAGGCCAGAAGGAGGCAGCAACTAAGGGCAGATCAATCACTGAAGACTCTCCAGGCGAGAGACCAAAGGAATGCGTGAAGCAGAACAACTCAGCCGTTGAGACAAATGTGGGTGCGGAAAGACGAGCTGCCGACCGTATTGAAGTCGCAACAACGGTCCCAACTTCCTATTAGTAATCAACGACTTGATGCTAATAAGAAGACTCCTAAAACCTCTGTTGAGAAAGTGAAATCCATTTGGGTACCCAAGAAGTCGATGAAGGCTGACCCACAATCAAGACAAATTTGGGTGCCTAAGGCCTGCTTGCGGGCTCAACTAGTCCCACACAATTCACATCTTACACGACATAGTTCACTTGCTCAAGCAGCCGCCACCCACTCTTGTCTGATACACTCGAACACACTACCGCCTAGAAGCACGCACAGACTCACTCGTAAATGGGTCCCGATGACACAACAACTCCTAGTAGAATTACTCATGCAACCCTCCCGAATCTCCACAAAACCAAGACCAAAAGCCATTCATGGTGTTTGGCAACCTAAGACTTGTAATGAACCCCCCGACCCCAATCTGTGAATTCATCTCCACTTACTAACTGCATTAGTCAGACAGCTCACCTTTCCATCTAGCTCCTAGGACTAACCAGGCATTAACTACACACACTGTCATCGTGCACTTACTAACCACTGACTCATCATCTACCTCATGTTAATGTTGTAACGGGGACAACAACGGGTTTATTCTGTCCATTACAATGTTAACACCTGGTTCTATATTCTCACAGAACCAACAAGCAAGCAGGGCCATGGCAGAAGCCGGAGGTGCCAGTTCTCAAGCCGGATCCAGTGCACAGATTGTGGACATAGAAACACTCCTACTCGAACCACATCTCACCGAAAGACCGCAAGAACTTCAAGCTGTGCATGTCCTCCCAATTCAGGATCCTCCTCAGGGACACACCTCTCAGGTGGGCAAACACGCTCATTGGTTCAGTGATGTTGCTGGACCATTGGGTGATGGAACCTATTTCTGGGAAGCTGAATTGGAGTTTAATGGTAAATGGGGACACTACCATTTTTTTACGCGCGAGTTTGAGAGCTATCAAAATGCCAAAGTCATGCGTTTAGTTTGGACCAAAGCCGGCTTGGACAGTTATTTCAGGGCCCACTTACCAAAGCCGGATTTCTTACGTTGTTCTTATCTTATCAGTACCATCACTCCAAGCAGGGCCAAGGGAGGTGACAGCACCTTTGTGTTACCCTCACTGCTGTCGGGCCATGAACTTAAAAGATTCAAGCTGACCCTCAATCTGGTACGAGAAGCATTGTGCATGTATGGTATGCACATCCCCACTGAAAAGGAAACAATGGTTCTAGGCAGAATGAAACATAAAGATCTCAATAAGCTGAAGGATATGGTAGCGATGACACCGACCATCGCTCTTCACCTACGGACCGTCATGCAGCATTTTGCTTTCCCCGCCCAGGAAAGATTCACCATCCCCCCAAAGAAAATATGGTTTAGCTTGTATCTGGCAGAGACAGAAAGCCTCTCCATCAACGTACCACATTGGATCATAGATCAGATTCACCTAGCCCATCAAAGGTGGAACAAGAAGCAGAAGAATGTGCTTCACGGATGTTGTGCTCTAACCAAGACAATCTACCGATGTCTTGCCTATGACGTGCCTATTCAGCGGGCACTCATATGGCCCCGGGCCCAGGAATTCCAGAGAAGGCTATCAGCGGTAGGTCCCCCATCAAAGAAGATGAGAGGGGGAGTCCAATTACCCTGCGCTCAACCAAGGGGAGCCACCACTACACCAGAAATTACCCCTCCCTAGACATGACGCATTAGGCCATTCACCATCCGGCTACCAAGACCAAGTACAGAGGGACCCAATCTGGTATTTCCACCCGTCCCATCAGATTTGGAATTTCCACAGGGCTTTACTCTCAATGATCTCACTGACGAAGAAGTGGCTAGACTAATCTACGACTCTAATCTCGAGACGGAAACAGAGCGAGCTCAGGAACCACAACCCCATACAACAACATCAGCCCCCACCCGACCAGAAGTGGTAGAACTCGACGTCGAGGAACAAGAGACCGAACAAGAGGAAGAAGCCTACGAGGAACAAGAGTATGACAAACTTTCAGAGTTAGCAAGTGCCCCTGCGTATTCGGCACAAATAAAAAGACTATATCGAACCATGCAACTAGTTCAAGAACAGCATAAAATGTCACTTGAAGCAGGCAAAAAACTCATGAACCAATTGCTAGCGGAGGAAGGTGTGGACGATATGTTCATTGAGTCCATAAACCTACATGCCGATGCAGTAGGATTGGATGAGGCCATTCATGAGGCTATGGCCTACATTCACCGATTTGAGAAAAGAGTTCCCGCTCGTCCCATGAGGTCCGGGAAACAAATTCATATCAATGTATCAGCACCAAGAGAGAAAATGCAAGCAGACGAACATCAGGAAGCACCACTGTCACCACCCTCCCCACCTCTCACTACACAACTCACTCCACCACATGATACTAGCACCACCACGTCCACTACCACCACAATTGTCATGGGAATTCCACTCTCTCCGGGAATCCAATTCGGGGGAGTCACCATGCCCACTTTCACCACTCTCTTCACTAACGTCACATCCACCCCACCCACGATCCCCATATACACGGTCACTCAAACAGTTGACACTATGGAAACATCTCCTGCCACTACACCGCTCCCTCCCCCCATGCCACCTCCATCTCCCATACCCCCTCCACCCACATCTCCACTTGCATCCACATCATTCACAAATCCCTTTCCCGCTCCCATTCCCCCTGCATCTTCACCCCTCCGTGCATCATTTAATGTAAATAGTATATTTCTAGCGTTAAATCAATGTGTATATCAGCTTCAGAATGAGTACAGAGCTTTGGACGGCCGGTATCAACAACTGACAACACATCACCAGAACTTACAAAGGCAATTTAAAATTCTGGAAGAGGAAAATGCAGATGTGAATCAACGTTATACAACGCTTGAGCAGGCTCACCAAACACTATTGGAGGCACCCCAACGATCGACAGAATCAGGCGTCAAACAACTAGAAGCCTTGCTCGAAGTATACCAGACCGATAACCTACGAGTCAGACGTAACTTGGCGCTACTCAGGAAACATATGGCCACGGCACTGGAAGAGAACAAGAGACTGCAAAAACAAAATGAAGAGAATCTGGAAGCGGCAATGGAAGGCTCTCCCCACGAGATAGATCTAGAGCAGTTCAAAGCAGTTCCCACGGAGACGATGAAAACCATTTTGGAAAGCTATGCAGATCTCCTGGAAGCCCATGATGACTTGGAAAGAGAACGTGACACACTACAGAGCAGACTTAAGGAACATGAAGAACAACCGAAGAGTGTCCCATCAACCTCTACCTCAGACGAAGTAAAGGCCTTAACTGAGCAGGTAGCAGAATTACAAAAGAGGTTACTGACATACGAGAGGCAGCCCTCTCTAGTGGTAGAACCAGAGCCAGAAGAGTTGGTCCCTATTGAGGTAGATGATTCGTACGAAGAACCGTATGTTCCTATGCCAATGCCAGGCGGGCAACGAACCTGCGAGGGACTAGACACCTTGGAAGTGGAAGCACCCGAGTGGCTTCAGACACTGGAAAGGACAGCGAACACCCACGAAGAACGGGTGGCCATTCAGATCCAATCACTAGTGAACCTAGAAGAAACTGTCATAAAGTCAGAATATTTCAAAAGCATGTCTCATCATAGATGGATCGGCACCAATAATGACCAATATGTGCCATACTGCATACTGTTGGCCGATTACAACGCCGAGATTCAACGACGATGCGGCAAGCCTCCCACATTCGCTACACAATTTGGTCCAGATGATATACCGGAAAGTGCTAAGCGTGGGTCCATCCATCAACCCACCTAGAGGATCAGGCTTTTGGAAACATATCCGAAAATGGTCCGAACCTGGAATAATATGCCGTTGTTTATTAAATATAATCCTTGTTACATTCCAGTTCTTCGACGACGCACCTAGCCTGATTCACTATTGCCGTCAGAGACATCAAAGCCTGCGCAAAATGGTTAAATTACGTTTATCTAGCACCTCCACGAGGACCCCCCATGGTGAACTACATGATTTCTACAATCCGTCACTGGAGTATTCGGCTACGCAATAATCCCGATGTGATGGCCCAGATGTGTATGAAAATATTCGAATTAATGCTGATCACTTTCAGGGCGTTTAAGAACATTAAGGACCCCCACTTCTCAGGAGCAGGCTTTGTGACAGGAAACCAGGATCTAGTGTACAATATGAGTACCACCCCATCAATTGAAGTAATATATGCTTGGCACGCCAGAATCAAGTACCTCGCAGCCTGCTTTAAACAGACATTTGAGAAGATGTTCATCATAGGATTCTGGGAATATCACTCCGAAATCTTTATACCCAGACCATCACATCTCCTCCAATTATTTGCTGTGGAGAGAACTATTTACTCAGAACAATTGAGGGTGCCTCATCCAGATGTTCCCGGACCTGTGAATTGGGAAGATTTGCTCACAGATCTAGCACGCGGCTTGTGACTCGAAGAACACCACCTAGCCTCCGATGTCGTCCAATATTATGTTCAAAAATCCTCTAGACAAGGGTCTGTCAGGGACGACAGACGCGAGAGTGGGGGGGGTGTTGGTAGCAGTCAGGGAACCGAAGGAGCCACAAGACGAAGAGAGTCAGGGCGAAGGGACAGCACAAGCAGACATGGCAGTCAAAGAAGATCTGGCAAGTAGGCCAATAATTTTCTTCATGAAGAAGCAAGTACGAGCATTCATGCAGATCTAGCACTAAGGCAACCTTTAATTTTTCAAAACCCTTACACCAATTAAAAGTGATTCTCATCACTAACAACCCTTGTAAATACCATGTTCGCCTTTTTGTGGCTCCATTTTGTGCAAGCCGAGGAGTCCTCGAGCTTGAGGAGACTTAGAAGTAGTTGCCTACCAATTTTCGTAATTTTTAGATCTCATTTGAGCCCTCAAATAAGCCCTGGAACCTAATTTTTAACTAGGCCGGACACTAGGTCTGGACAGGGCCAAAGCTAGTCAAAAACTATAAAAGGAGCTAGAGAGCTCATTTTTGGGGGTGGATTGTAATTGAAATGAACTGGTAAGAGCTTTTCTGAAAGTAATCTAAGAACTCCATTGCTTCTCACTCTTTGTCTTGCCGTGTGTGCGCGTGTGTGTGTATGTGTGTGCATGCTTGTGTGCTTCTCACTCACGCACTTGTGCCTCCACTTGCTCGAGGTCTTCATACCATCGTCACGTCTTCCCGGATTGACATTAAAGGAGGTGCTACTCATCACTGAGCTACACCATGGTTAGCTGATTCAAACTAAATTAATAAATTAAACATCCTAGATAGATGTTGTGTATAATGAATTATTCAATCTTTAAAAGATGACAAGTCCAATATTGACTTATTCATTTTGATTTGCTTCTCGTTACTAGCATGACACTCATGACTTTCTAGAGTCCAATATTCTCTAGAATAGATAAGTTAGGAATTGCTCATAAGATTGGCAATTCCCAAGAACTTTTAGCTGAAGTCTTTAAGAAGAGTGTCCTAAGATGGATGATTTTCATTTTGAATTTGAATTGGTCAGGATATAGTAAGGTTGAACCAAAGTAAATGGAACACTTTCTCCTATAGCTTAGAGAGGATTTTCAAGCCCATTAGGACAAAATAGTCCTCCAATTTAGTAGAAAATCAAATAAATGTTGTTTGAAAGTAAAATCATAGTACAAACATCCAAGTTAGATGTTTGGCTCAACGGCACTTCAAGTTTCCCAAATCAAACTCAAGTGAATCAAGAGCTCTCAAAGTCTTGTGAGGGATACAAATCCCTCCTTTGTTACTAAGTCCATGCACAAGTAATGCTCTGAAATGGACTAGTAAATGGAATCCATCCATTTCATATGTTTGTGCCTAGATCACACATTGAGAAAGAGTGAAGTGGCTGGGGATAATTTTAGATCCACCGTTATAATTCATTCACTACTTTGTACTTTGACGTGCTTATCAAAGTGCAAGGCGAAAGAGTGTTTTTGAGTCATTTGGGTAGGGATCCCACCACAAAGATGAGACATCTTCCTCTAGCTTTAGAACATGACCATGATCTTTGTGTCTAACAACATGAGTCTCGAGGGTTGCCTACAATTATTATATATAGCTTTATTTTTTAGGACAAAAAATATTTCGCAAGGGGGGAAGAATATAATAAATTAATTCTATGATCTAAGGGTCTGTCCGGTTCACACTAATTTGAAACTGGACATTGTTTGGTCACTCCTGTGTATGGCCAAAGATCTCAAAGGTAAACTTAAGCATATGTTCATGTGGTCTCTTAAACAAGTAATCCACTTAGCCTAGTGGTTAAGTCTCAAGGTTGTGAAGGAGGAGGACTTGGGTTCAATCCCCATGGACTTGAGTTAATGTGAGGAGGAGCCTTCTAACATAAGTTAATGTGAGTTAACTTGAGTCCAGTGGGATTTAGCTCGAGTGGCAAGTACACCAACCACTAATGGAGTCTAGTGGAAGGTATTAAAGTAGTGGTTGAGATCACTCCAACCACTAGTGGACTCTAGTGGAAGTTATTAAAGGAGTGGAGGAGATTGCACATGCACTTGTGGACACTAATTATAGTTGTGGTCCTTGTTGATTCAAGCAACAATATATACACACATAAGGTTGGGAGGAGAGTCATCTTGCTATAGCATGTGGTGGTCATAATCCTTAGTTTCTTGCACTTTATCTCTAGAGTCCATAAGTGCATGTGCAGTCTCCACTAGTGTTATAATGCCTTCCACTAGACTCCTCTACTAGTAGGTGTACTCGCCACTTGATTTCAGTCTCTCTAGACTCAAGTTAACCAACCTTAAGTCAATTTAGAAGGCTCTTGAGCTCTACGAGAAGAAATTAAATCTAGTCTCAAGATCTTTGGCCATTCACATGAGTGACCAAAGTGTGTTCAATTTCAGATCTATCTGAATGAGTGGACATTCAAATCATAGACTTTACTTTATAACATCTATCCCTCCTTGGAAGAGATCCTCTTTCTCAAAATTAAAGCTATATAAAAAACTATAGGCACATCCCCAAGCCTCATGTTCTAACCTCGAAGCACATACTTCATCTTTGTGGTGGGATTCACCTCATATTGCAATTGAATAAAGGGAAATATATTGTTTGATGGAGTCATTTATTTTAATTATTTTAGTCATTTTGACAAAACAACAAGACAGTCTCATCTTCATTATGTTTACTGAGTTTTGCCATTTCTTCTATTCTTAAATTTGTATTTCATAAACGACATCGTCTCTTGATGGACTAATATGGATTTCTACAACTTCGACACTCTCATCATCTAAACAATGATCACATAGAATATTATCATTCTCATCACCTAGATTATTATTGTTGTCATGTAGAATGATTCTAATTTCTCTCTTAGATGTTGATATGTTCAATATTTGATGATGAGCTATCAAGATGATCTTCTTAGATCTCTATAACACTAATTCTGATAAACAATTATCAACCTCTAGGATGAACATCAATGACTTGCCACCAAGGATGAGCATCTAGGTTTTTGTAGAAAGCTTCTTGTTAAATATGAGAAAGAAAAGTATGTGGTCCTTTCCAAAATGGGATGACCTTCTAAGGATCGATCTCTCAAGACCTAGATAATTCTCTTCTCAATGTGGAATAATAACCATTATACTTGACCCCAAACCAATGGACCTTCAAAGTAACCTATGAAAATATGAAAAAAAAAACTTCTTTATTATGTGCTCAAAAGAATAATGGATCTTATTATGAAAAATATCATTTTTTATTTACCAAATTTAAGATAGAAAATGATATTTATTAGATGTCAAAAATGGTGTTGACATAACCAATCTCACTCTCTATAAGTTTCATGTGTTCTCAACCTGCATGTGAGAATTCCTTGAAAGAAGCAACAACTCTAGATTCCTCTATTTTTCATAAAGAATCAAATACTTTGATTCTGATATGTTCTTTATAAGCCTAGATATTTGTGTATATTATGGGCCTACAATAATAAATAATTTCTTAGAAGAGAAAGAAATAAAAAATGTATGAAAGAATAGGATATTAGTAGCAAAAAAATACCTTTCTTTGATACCCTATCATTTACTCTCTCTGCTCAGCTAAGATTGTCTCATTATTTCCATTGGCTCATTGCATATGAGTAATAACCAATCCCTCAAAGACGATATTTCTATATTTTCGTTATTACTAAGGTTACCTCAAAATCTCTTCTTTCTTCATATTCTACCTTAGAGGTTGAATTTCGTGTTCATAATCATGGATGAATGCTTACATTCATTTTCGATTATATACAGTAAAAGTAGAAATATTAATTTCCTCTTGCATTATGAACTTAATAGGCACTCCCTTACGAGATAATACTTCATCCCTCAATTTTTAAGAAGACTCATTGATCCATGCATGTGGAGATTCTTCAACAAACATTTCAAGATATTCAGTGACATAGGACATGCATTCTTCAATCATCCATCCCTCCTCGATGGATGCTTTTGGTTTTGATCTTTTTCATACTTTATCTGTCAATAGATCCATAAATCTCTCAACCTAAAACATCCATCCAATGCTTACAACTCAAGCAGACTCCATTTCATCCTAAAGATGGATCAATGAACGAGAATGTATATAAAAAAATGAAGTTGGAAGTTCTTTCTCCATTTCATGTAGTAGCTCTCTACATTCACATTTCTTTTATGGGGTTCAATCCTTATATAATAAGCCTTTCAACCATAGAAATATATATATATATATATATATATATATATATATATATATATATATATATATATATATATATATATATATATATATATATATATATATATATATATATATATAGATAGATAGATAGATAGATAGATAGATAGATAGATAGATAGATAGATAGATAGATACATTAGGGGAAAAAATGAACCCTGCATGGGCCTTGTAAGGATCCCTAATTTTTAGGGATTAAGCTTAATTCTGTTCTTGTTTAAGGGGACAAAGTGCATTTAATAGGGCACTTTTTAATAGGCTGGAGTAGGCTTTTTTTTAGGCTTCAATAGGCCTCTCTCTTTCTTATTCTAGAGAGAGAGAAAGAGAATCTACTTTCCACATCATCAAATTCGTACATGTATTTGAATAAAAAAATGAGTTTTTTTAAAAAGTCTCATTTTCAGTGTATATTAACTCAAAAGAGCCTATTTTTTAATATATATGTCAGAAGTTACTTTTTTGGGCCCATTTTCTGAAGTTTCTTTTAGAAAAAGTATAATTTTCAAACTCCCTCCAAAAGTAAGTGCCACATCATCAAATCCGTGACTATGCTTCCCCCAAAAAATGACTTTTTTCAAATTTCATCATTTTCAGCCATACTCAGTGGAAAAATACACTTTAACCCATACACATACAAGAAAACACATTTTTTGAGCAAAACCTATGCTTTAGACTCCCTTCCAACCAGTTTTTCATCTTTGTTTTTGATATTGTTGGTCATTAGCAAAGATGGTGTTGACATGTATCACAAACTTCACAGTAGAACGTCCTCATGCTCCTGCATCAACAAGTATCCATGTTCGTGTGCCTAGAGAGTTTGCTCCAAATACACGATGCAACAATGATGCCAATTCTCAAAATGAACGTCGTGCAGCTGGAGAAAAAAGTATTGATCTTTGGGCTCATGGTTCACTCTATCCTCTTGATCCAATATCTTCTTACCATCCAACATTCCATAACCTCTCAACTTTACTTCAGTTCATTGGTGCGGGTGAAGCTGGACTATTAGGTTACTGCAAGAGATTATCTACACATTCACTTGCTACTGCTAAGTATTGGTTCCAACAACATCACATCCATCATATGAGGGTGGTCACTTTAGAAAGCACAATCATATCTTTACAAAAACAACTTGCAGATTTGGAACAGGATACTGAAGCAAAACAAAGCACAATTTCAAAGTTAACTGCCAATCTCCAGCAGCTGAAAGAGACTCCACTTGGTATGAGACATAGGAAAAGATCATTGTCATCCTTTGAAGCTCTTTCAAAAGGTGGTGGAGCACGCAAACGACGTATATATGCAACAAGGTGAGTGTTTGTTTTACTTTTATATGTTTTAATGAAGATTTGTAATGGAATATTTCATTGTGTAGGTCGTTTATTGAAGACATAACTGCTTCATCAACAACACAAGACCAATTCAAGCTGATGAATAGCTGTATAAACACCAAAGAAATCACTTCTGCTTTAGACTCACGCATAGGAAAGTGTATTAGAGTTGTTGTTGAAGCTGAGTTTTCAAAGAAGTTAAAAAATCTTATCACAGTGCAAGATGTGCAGGCAATATGTGACGAAGCAGGCATCAGTAGAAATGGGTATACTGCAATGTACACCCTTCTCAGGCAAGCCTTACAATCACAAGGTATTTCTCAAAGTATATTTCCATGCCCATATAAATTGTCTATCAATAAAAAAACTTCAAATGAGGATGTGACTCGTACTATTGGACAATATTTATTCATAGAAGAAACTATGCCTGCCTCTATTTATCATCCAAATATTCCCAAGAAGCAATCAAAAATCCTATCTACACAAGGATTTACTTACACTAAATTCAACAATATATTTGTGGATCTTCAGAAGCTTCAACAAGCAATGGTTCACTTTTATAGTTCAACAATCAAAGGTACCCCTACAACCTTTTATTTGGTGTTGAAGTTCTATTGCATTCAAGTGTCATATTAAGATAATGTTTTCTCTTTTGTGCAGACTGTAATGTTAAGTTAAAGTTCATACTGAAGCTTGATGAGTGTCAAATCATAAAGGGTCGGCGACTAGAAAGGTTGAGTGTGACGCTAATGAACGAAATTATGGACCATGCAATGAGTGATGAAACTTTAGGAGAGAGGGACCATTTGACTTACAGTGTGCAATCAGAGAGAGATATCTGGTGGTTAGGTGCTATAGAAGTTCCCAAAGAAACAAATAATGTTATTTCATGGATTTTTAGTAGGACTCCGTGGATTACGGAAGTAATCTCTTCTCAAATACATGGGCAAAAGCTTTTTGTAGATGATATAGGTGATTTTGATGTAGAATGGCATTTGGGTGGAGACCTTAAGAGTATAAAATGCATGTTAGGTTGTAAACAAGGAGCATCTTCTCTCTATCCTTGCCCATATTGTACACAAGGTTACAAAGGATCTAAGAGACAGTCTAAACATGCAAGGGCATTGACGAGAGTTGATGACTCTGAAGAAATTGATGAAACAGACTCATTGAATCACAGGGAATGGGAGATATCACTTTTGAGGTGTCCAATGTTACAGGAACCGACTCGTGATAAAATAAGCAATGATTGGAACCCCATTATCCCATTTCCATTAGTCAATGTTCACTTTTGTACTTTGCATGCATTCATGAGGATCTTTGATAGGCTTTTGAAGCTCCATGTTGAATATGCATTTGCAATGAAACCACTAGAGAGGTCTATAATAGCAATCCAGAAAATAGAAGATCTTTTGAATTCTATAGGTTGTCATGGTGGCCACGTATCTTTAGTTGTTAAGAAGTATGGTGAGTCTCAAGAGATTTTACAACAAGTTTCAATGACTGGGAAGAAGGCACGACGTTTCTTTAAAAAAGATGTGAATAGTCAAGATGATGGGAAATGGGAGCTTTGGAAGGACCTCTGTTCAATTACAACTGACAATGATAGTCAGGTTGATCTCATTAACAAGCGAAAGAAGGTTTGGTCATCGTTCGATCAATTGTTACATTTGATGTGTTTGGCTTCCACTAATGCTTCACAACGAGAATTATTCCAAGTGACTTTGAAGGAGTTTACACAGTCATTCATCTTATCTTGGGGAGAAAGCAACATTACACATTACATAGTAAGTTTCGCTTACATTTTTTTATTTGGTCTTAAACACTATGTGTATATCTTATTGACCAGATCATAGCATATTCTTTTTGCACATGGAGCATATTTTATGAATCGATATGGGTCACTGGACATTTTTAGTACACAAGGAATGGAGAAGTCACATTACAGGGCTAGAGGTGTTTACTTTAAAAACACTCGTCATGGGGGTGGTCTACTCCAATCAAACTATTTAGAAGAAATGTTCAATTGGTTCTTTCGTGCGACATTTGCTAGAAAATATGTAATGGAAAAGGCATGTGAGTCACAACTAGCAAAGATTACACGAAAGCTACAACATGATATTGCAAGAGAGAAGTGGATGTCATCGTCAGGACCCGAACATCATGCCCAATGGCGTTCACAAAGAGTCCGCGAGGGTTCTGCTTGGAAATAATTTCCAAACTCTTAAAATGCATTATACTTTTCAAGGTTTTTATAACCCCTTTCACTTCAAATAAAATTCTACTATTTTTGTGAATATACTTTTAATGTCTTAAAACTAATTTTTATCCATTTAAATGTGAACAGGACAATTCTTAAGTGAAAGCCTATAAATAGAGGTGTCCTTCCTCATTTTACCACTTTACAATCTAAGAGAATGGCACGCACAAAGCAGACTGCTAGGAAGGATCATGTCGTCTACCCTAGCCATGTGCAAGGTACTCAGCGCCCAACATGGATGACACCCCACAAGAAGCGTCGAACCACAAGCCACTCTTCAAGACGAAACTCAGGTGCAGGGACACAGTCCGGTAGCATTGCATCGCGGGGGGATGAAGGTTCACCAGAGAGAGATGTATCCCAAGAAATAAATTATTCCCCTTCTGCATCTCATGATGAGCCCCCAATCAGGACACCAGTGAAGGCAAGGCCCAAACAACGAGGACATAGAAGAGTTGTGATTGAGACATCAAATTTATCGAGTTCCTTAGATGAAGAAAGTATAAATGAGCCACCATGGAACAATGATGATATCCCCGTGAACCATCGAGTAACACAAGGAGGCAAGACACTCCCCCCAGGACAAGGACAAAGACCAACCGATGAAGAAAGAGAGCAAGGTCGGGCAGAGGAAGTAAATGATGAGGCAGGACCATCTAGGCGTCCTCCAAGAAGAAAGAAGAACTATCAACCACGTCGTAGACCACAACGACCACAACCCAACATCCCCCCAAATGCAAGAGCACCACAAAGGCGCAGAAAGCAAACCAGAGCCTTTGCGGAGATTCGACACTATCAAAAGTCTGTGGAGCTTCTGATTCCACGAAGGTCATTTGCAAGAGTTGTGAAGGAAGAGATCCAACGCTATTGCGCTGGACTTCGTATCCAAGGGATAGCCATTGAAGCTCTACAAGAAGCTGCAGAGGCGTATCTTATATCAATGTTGGAGGACTCTAACCTATGTGCCATCCATGCAAAGAGAGTGACAATACAACCTAAAGATTTGCAGCTAGCTAGGAGAATTAGAGGGAATAACCATTAACCATAATTTGTACTCCCTTGTTTGGATAACCTTTTGTATATCCCATACGATGAATATTTTGTAAAACCCAAATGATGAATATAATCTTTGTCTTGTCATATTTGCTCTCCCAAATGTTTATCTCTTAGTGTACATGTTTTGAAGTTTATTTCTCCTATGTTTGTAGGTGTGTTTTTCCAGTACATCTTTGAAGTGTTTTTCATAGTTGTATCATTCTTTTTTCTGTACTTGTTGTAAGTGGTAATGCTATTTAATGCATTTCATGGCCAAGAAATGCCAAAAAAAGGCCTGCCACAGAAACGCGGGGATGGGCCCTGCAAAAGTTTTGCAGGGCCTATCCCCGCGTTTCTGTGGCAGGCCTTTTTTTGGCATTTCCAAGCCATGAAAACCCATGCCATGCACATGGGGGCATATGATTAGCCTTGGCCATAGTGCACTGCATGCTAAACCCCTGACCAATAGCTAAGAAATGTTTATGAACATACATACATGCACTGATTTACTGCTGCATGCTTATATGCACCCAGAGGAGTCTTAATTTTCTCTAATTATTGCATATAAGAAGAGTGTTCCACATTTCCCCAAGTGAAGGTGCTAATTGAGAAGATAGACTTGCAATACAGGTAACCTAGTGCATAGGATGGCCTAGGAATCCAAAAAAAAGGCCTGCCACAGAAACGCGGGGATGGGCCCTGCAAAAGTTTTGCAGGGCCCATCCCCGCGTTTCTGTGGCAGGCCTTTTTTTTGCATTCCTTAGCCATTCCATGCATTTTGGGCAACACAAATTACAAGAAACAATGGAAAAAGACTGATTAAACTGTGCAAAAGTTATGAGATTGTCAAACCATAAAGATATAATAGATTGAATGCACATGGAAATTGGAAAAACAAAACATTGGTATTATAAAGTTTTTACAATTGGCTCTTGGCCTTGAGCCTCTCCACTACATTCTTTCTTCTCTGAAAAGATAGAGGCAATTGGTAAGTCAAAACTGATTGGGATATTAATTGAGGGTCTGTCAATCCAACACCCAAAGCTATTCCTATTTGACCTAATATTTTTCCTCTAAAGTTAACTCCTAGGGTAGTAAGGGCAAGGGACTTCCTAACTAGAAATATACAATTGGTCCCTTGCATTATTGTAGATAGGCACAAAACTTTACTCAAGGCCTTCATACACCAAGTCATGAAGTGTCCTTGAGGGGAAAAGTCCTTGTGGATTATTACAAAATCTTCCTTTGGCAATTTTCCAATGTACTGTGCCAAGGAAGAGCCATGGCCCCGGGAAACACGGTCACCACCACTCCTTGCTGCAAATTTATCCACTTCAATTGTTTCCTGCACATAGACAATCATAAAATTAAATAGATACATCTTGTATGAATATGAGACAACCATAAATGTCAGTAGAGACTTACATCTTGAAGCCTGTCTTCATCCTCTCCTCTTCCCATTGCATCTAGTGGAATTGATGAATGGGCCATGCCACTTTGCTCCACAACAGGGGATGTTGGAATCTTCTTCTCCAAAATTCTTTCCCTTGCTGTGGCTAGATCTTCTTCACTGGCATCTTGGTTGGCATGGCTCAAAATCTCTTCACACACAAATGCAATGGTGTCCGCAATTGATTCACCAAGTGGAATTGTTGCCTTTTCGATAATGTCAGAAGTGTTGTCCATGGGAACATCCGAGGTTGAGCTGAAAATACTAAGGCATTCGTCGAGGCGTAGACCGAATGCCTTCTCAATATCATGCAGGAACAAAAATTCCTCTCCATCAACAAGTACAACTGAAAACATTTCCATCTCTACCTCTGGTAGAGTGGGTTCCACGGGGTCTAAGTTGGAGGGTGGACTCTTCTGTGTACTGGCTTCCTTTAATTTGTCCACTACTCCTTGAGGAAATTCTCTGGAAATTTTTTGACTCTCTTCTAATAAGTTGAGAGCTTCTGTCTGGGGTTCCTTCTTGTCATCTACAAAACCCCCAGTAACAAGATGGGGTAGGTCCATGGGTGAAGGCTCGGGCTCCTCATTGACAAAAAAGATTGTTGTTGCTATGTAGGAAAGATATTTTCTTCCCATTTTCCTTTTCTTATTTAATTGTTTAATTAAGGGCACTGTGTCATCTAACAGGTGCCCTGAAGCCTCAGCAATCGCCATGAAACGCTTTAAGCGCTTCGCAAATGCCTCATCTCCTTTATGAATGTAAAAAAGCAGGTCACAGGGGACCCATTTACACTCATATGTTGGAATATCTATGGCATATCTTAAAATATAGAGTTCCATAAAATCTGTGATCTCATCGATCACATCAGAATTCATGGCTATTGTCCCTTCAAGATTAGGGACTCTACAGACTAGTTCATACAAATCCGTACGACCATTGTAGTCTGTAGTTTCCAAAAACTCCATGAATAAATCTCGAGGAGATTTCATGGGAGTGGAAGTGCTAGCAGCCATTGCTTGTGCGCGAGATTTCTAGAGGCTTGCAGTCTGTGCTTTCTAGCTCTTTGAGAGTGCAAATGTGAGAAATGAGCACATAGAGCCATTTTTATAGCAGTTTCAAGTTTTTAAATTGACTGGGCCCACTTTTAAAAGTATAGAATAAAGAAGTGCAATTTCAAAAAATGAGTTTCGGATGACAAAATAATGCACAGAAAAAAACATGGGCAACCACATTTCAAAGTAGTGAACAGAATTTTTGACATTCCAAAAGTTTTGAAATTATCATTGCAGAGAATAAGGTATATACAATATCTAACATGAATCAATTGTCCTACTTTTTACAAGGTTCTTGAAAGTGCAAAAACCATGAGATACAATGACTAGGGCCCAAGAAGTGACATTATCAGGTTGCAAAAGAACTATGACAATGAGAGCTCTGTTCCATCTTTGCTCCAATCTACAGGGACTTTCATTTTGTATTCCATTCTTCTGCCCACCTGTAATCAATTTGCAACAAATTGAAGTCATTAAAGTAAAATAAACAATAACAAAAAGATTACTTTCACAAAAACATGAAACATTTCTCACCTTATGTCCTTGAATTTTGAAGATGGATTGAGTTAGTCCTTCAAACCCCATAATCATCAAGTGTTCTCTCAGATTAGCCAAGGTCCAATGATTATTCACTAAAATAGTTTCTGTTTCATTGTTGGGCAATCTAAGCTTTATTTCAAATGAATGCAAAGATCCCTCTGAACTTTGAAATGGTATCCATTTGCCAAGTTTGCACATCCAACGATCATAGTAGAATTTGATGTATAATGAAGTACGTTGTTTCAAATATCGAAATGCTATACCTGTTCCACCTATTTTACAGAGATATTTATCACCTTTCGCAATTCCTTCCATCAAACCCCAATTTTCACCAAGAAGACTTTCGACTTGCTCATATGTGATATCTTTACACATGAACATGGTGGAAGTCTCTTGGAATGAGAATCCTTGGAATAAATATACAAAACAATGAATGGGAAAAGACCATTGCAAACCTACAGACCTAGACACTTTTGTGAATTTCAAAGAGTTATGTATATCCATTACCATCTTTTGCTTCAAAGATGATACGGACCATATATCAGGTTTTGGCCACTCCAAGCTAAGAAGAGAATGTACTTCAATTCTCTCTAACCTTCCAAAACCATTCATTGTAGAGGGTACAACATATCTATGTGTGTAAAAGAAAAATCTATCATGGTAAAGTTGAGCAGGAGATATATTTGGAAAGACTAGTGCACCAACATCTGCATGCAATGCCTGGAAAGTACCTGTAAGACTATGAAGTGGTTGCTCTTCCACCAAAGTAGAAGGAAATACATCTGAAACAAACAAAAACATATCTAAATAGTTCAGAAATATATCCGACACAAGAAAACATAAAATATTGTAGAGTAATACTTACAGTTCACAGGATATCTCATACTACTAGAGTTTTCAAGTTTCATAGTTGCCATTGTAAAAACATGTTGTACAATAGCAACCATCCCATTGTCTCTATGCTTCTTGAAGCCAAGTAACTTTCCCTTCCAATGAAGATCTAAGTTTCCACGATCTCTAACTCGATGAGGCCCAACTCTAGAGGGTTGCATGTACACCCATGCACCTTTGGAGTACTCATGTGATAGCCACTGCCCATCTGTGGCTTTGATATTGTGACATCTTAATGTGAGGATTTCATCTTTTGGTCGCCTAGAAGCTTTAGATGTTGCCATTGAAGCTAAAGGTCTTCAAGCTACAACAGTAATTCGAGATAGGAGATGCAGGTAGGTTGGAGTGTAGAAACAGGAGCTTCAATGGTGTGCTACAGAGTGAAAGTAGTGGGAAAAGATGACGTTTTGGGACCTGGGTATGAAAATGTGAGGTTTAGGAGGGAAATAACTCTTTTTTGAGTATTTTTGAAAAAACTCATTTTTTTCAGCTCAAAACATGCACGGATTTTGAATTTGGGGTCAAAAAGAGTACTTTTGACCCTAAAAAGTAATGGGGGGTCCATTTTCAGGTGTTATGATGAGTTTTTTAACTTTTCAGAAATTTTGAATTTTTGGGCCCAACTGAGTTACGAGATTCATTCTCTCTCTAGAGGCAGCTCATTAAATAAGGGAGAAATATGTCCCCTCTCCACCCTTCAGCCTAGTATTTTATAGGGCATAGACTGTGGCCACCACCCTCTTCTAATTGGTCCATCACTAATCACTCCTTAATCTAAAAGGCCCATTCAGGGTTCATTTTTTCCCCTAATGAGATAGATAGATAGATATATAGATAGATAGATAGATAGATAGATAGATAGAAAGAAAGATAGGTAGGTAGATAGATAAATACTAACTAGCTATGTATCTATCTATCACGTTACTAATTAGTTATTACTAAGTAGTTAGTTGTTGGTAAGTTGTTTGTAATTAGTTATTACTAATAAGCTAATATTAATTAGCTTGTTACCAAATAGCTATTATTAAGTAGTTGATTCTTATTTAGTTGTTAGTAACTAGCTATTACAAATTATCTTGTTAATAATTAGCTATTACTAAGTAGTTGGTTCTTGGTTAGTTGTGTGTAATTAGTTATTACTAAGTAGCCTCTTACTAGTTACCTATTACTAAGTAGCTAGTTCTTAGTTTGTTGTTAGTAATTAGCTATTAGTAAGTAGCTTATTACTAATTATCTATTACTAAGGGTCTTCGTTAGCTTTTTGTAACTAATTAGCTTATTACTAGTTAGGTATTACTAAGTTGTTGATTATCGATTAATTATTAGTCATTCATTATTACTATTAATCTTGTCACCAATTAGTTATTAGTAAGTAGCTATTCCTTTGGGTATTTGTTTCTAACTAGTTATAACTAATTAGTTCATACTAACTAGCTTGTTACTACATAGCTATTATTAAGTAGGTGGTTTTTAGTTAGTTCTTACTATATAGCTATTACTAATTAGCTTGTTAGTAATTATTTATTACTAAGTAGCTCGTCCTTGGTTAGTTTCTTGTAACTAATTATCCCGTTACTAATTAGCTACCACTAAGTTACTAATTCTAGGTTACGTGTTAGTAATTAGCTCTTACTATTTAGCTTGTTACTAGTTAGTTATTACTAAGTACTTAGTCCTTGGCTATTTGATTGTAATTAGTTATTAATAGTTAGCTATTACTAAATAGTTTGCTACCCATTAACTATTACTAAGTAGATTGTTCTTAGTTAGTTGTTAATAATTAGCTTTTACAAATTAGTTTGTTACTAGTTAGCTATTACTGAGTAGCTAGTTCTTGGTTAGTTGTGTTCATATATTTAGGTAGTGATGTGTGTGAACACTCTAGAACCGCCGGGGCACTTTTTTCCCTCTTTAGGAGGTTTTTTGCCCCCAGCTTGTATATACGCCTATTGCCCTAATGGGCTACTTATCTTTGTGCATTCTCTAGTAATACATTCAGTATTGTGTGTTTGTGCTCCAAGCTTCTTCTTCTTCCTTGTGTTGTTCGCGTACTTCTGCAGACGTCTATATCCAACAATTGGTATCAGAGCAGGTCGTCACTTCATCTAGGGTGCCGTCGACACTCCTCCATTTGCAGTCTCAGAATCGCACGAAATCACGATATGAGCTCGTTTCAGCCTTCGAACGCACTATCACAGTGCTTATGCAGGCTATTTTGTCTTTTTGTGCCAAAGGTATATACCAGTTTCTGTTCGCTAGTTTAAGGTCTCAAAGTCTGCTATAGGTCTAGCAGAACTCGTCTAGGCAGTTCTATTCAATTTTTTGAGATACAATCAATTTTCTGCATCAAGGTATTTTAGTCACCGGCCATGGCTGAAAGTAGTGATATATTCCGTATGTTGGCTGTTGAGGATAAGTTGGATGGTACCAACTACCCATTATGGGCTTATATGATGCGACATGTATTGGTTGCAAAAGGATTGTGGAACATTGGAGCTCTTCAACTAGTAAGCAGAAATCTGCTAATTCTGCATATTCTATGAAGGAAGATAAAGATGACAAGAAATCAGAAAAGCAGAAATTGTTTTGTAAGTACTGTAAAGGGAATGATCATATCATAAAGAACTGTCCAAAACTAGCTGCTAAAGAGGCAAAGAAGAAAGAGGCTGGAATGGTTGTTGTAGAGGCCTCTACACCAAAAATAGAGTCTGCAAATCTTGTGCAGGAAGAAGAATGGGCGTTTACTACTGTTTGCAGTTTTGACCCATCTTCTCATGAGCAGTGCATATCTGCAGTAGACTCAGATGTTTGGTATTTTGATAGTGGGGTGACCAAACATATTACCTCGTAGCACAGTTTCTTCTCTTCACTCGAGCCTACCCCTACAGGGAATAATGTTACATGCACCAACAACTCCTCTTATCCTATTATGGGAGTTGGTAAGATCATTTTGACTACTGCTGATGGTAGTTCTTTCACTTTGTCAGATGATTTATTTGTGCCACGGATAAAAAAGAACCTGTTATCACTTTTTGCATTAGCCAAGATTGGCTTGGTTGTGAAATTTGTTGATGACAGGTGTACAGTTCATGATCTCTCAAATGGCCATGTGATTATTGCTTCTCGCATTTTATTTTGTGGGTTGTATAAGCTCATAGACTATGAAAGATCTGTAAATGATTTGGCATGTTCAGTAAATGATTCGAGCCTGTGTCAGATGCAAAGCTTTGGCATGCACGCTTTGGTCATCTGAATTTTTCTAGTTTGCTATGCCTGTAGAAATCTGAAATGGTGTCCTCGTTACCCAAACTTGAGGCACCTGGAAAACATGTTTGTGAAGGCTGTATTTTGGGCAAAATGCAGTGTTCATCCTTTCCAAAAGATGGTTCAGTTCGGGCTACTCAAAAATTGCAACTTGTACATAGTGATGTCTGTGGTCCTATGCAGACACCTTCTTTTGGGTATTATCTTTACTTCGTGACTTTCATCGATGATTTTTTCAGGCATGCATGTGTATATCCATTGAAGGCAAAGTCTGAAGTGTTCATGTGCTTCAAACAGTTTTTGGTTTTGGCTGAAAATCTGTCAGCATGTAAAATGGGCACCCTCCGTTCTGATCGAGGGGGGGAATATATGTCTTCTGATTTTAATGCATTTCTGGCTGAATGTGGGATAAAACACCAGTGTACAGTGCCGTATACACCTCAACAGAATGGAGTTGCTGAACAGAAGAACAGGTCTCTCATGGAGATGGCAAGGTTTATGGTCAAGAGTCAGGCTTTACATCATAGTTTCTTGCTTGAGGCTCTATAATGTTGCTAACTGATGGAAACGTAGTTGTTGAAGCATTGCACCTTGATGTCTTCCTACTTGACAAATAGAACAATCACAATTACAAAGACATTTATGCACAATAGAGCTTGATTGACATAGGACATTGATTGCATCCTTAAGTTATGACATAAAAATGTGAAAAATGCAGCAACATGTGAATCTATATTTCAATATCTTAACAAAATATGGCTTGAATGATTCAAACTTTTGAAGCTAGATACTTATCATTGGATGGCATTGTTTGACACATATAATTATATCCATCTACATTACACAAACAAGTGGCTATTAGTAGTCATTAATTCTCTTGTTACTATTTTTCTATTACTAAGTAGGTGGTTGCTGGTTAGTTGTTACAAGGTGTTAGCTTGTTACTAGTTAGCTATTCCTTTTTAAGTTATTAGTAATAAGCTATTATTGTTTAGCTTGTTAATAATTAGTTACTACTAAGTAGCTAGTCCTTGGTTAGTTGTTTGTAATTAGTTATTACTAATTATCTTGTTACCAGTTAGCTTGTTACTAATAAGCTATTACTAAGTAATTGGTTCTTGGTTAGTTTGTTGTAATTGGATATTACTAATTAGCTTGTTACTAGTTAGCTATTACTAAGTAGCTTGTTCTTAGTTAGCTTGCTAGTAATTAGCTATTACTAATTAACTTGTTACTAATTATGTATTACTATATAGCTATTACTAATTAGCTATTACTAATTAGCTATTACTTGTTTGCTTGTTACTAATTAGCTATTACTAATTAGGTTATTGCTAATTAGGTATTACTAAGTAGCTATTACTAAATTACTAATTAGCTATTAATAATTAGCTATTACTAAATAGCTATTACTAATTAGCTATTATGAATTAGATATTATAAATTAGCTATTATGAATTAGCTATTACAAAATTTAACTATTACTAAATAGCTATTACTAATTAGCTATTACGAATTAGCTATTATGAATTAGCTATAACAACTTAGATATTTCATATTAGCTATTTCTTATTAGCTATTACTAATTCGCTATTACTAGTTAGCTATTACAAATTCGATATTGCTCTAATTAGCTATTACAAACTAGTATTGGAAATTAACTATTAGGAATTAGCTATTATGAATTAGCTATTATGAATTAGCTATTATGAATTAAGTAATACTAATTAGCCATTTCTTATTAGCTATTACTAATTAGCTATTACAAACCAGCTATTAAAAATTAGCTATTAGGAAATAGTTAGTATGAATTAGCTATTATTAATCAGCCATCTCTTATTAGCTATTAATAATTAGCTATTAGAAATTAGCTATTACTAATCAACTATTACTGATAAGATATTACAAACTAGATATTACTAATTACCTATTAGGAACTAACAGAGTTTCTACAAATGTGGAACACAAAAATGCCTCGCTTATGGAGCAGTGATGAAGATGTTCATCTTGGAGGTGATGAGTCTCAGGGTAAAGGGATGCAAAGAAAAATGGATGCATGTTTTAGAGACAACGAAATGAAATTTTGCATCATCAACTTAGAGCCCATGCATAAGTGCTTGGTGAGCTATGAGCATGCTAAGGAGGCACACGCAAGGGAAAGAGCTTAGTTTTGAAAGAATCATTCCACTCTCTTTTTGCCTCTTCTAGAAAGTCTTCAATATCTTCCAGCCTTTAGAATGAGCAAATGGCTAGAT
Source organism: Ceratopteris richardii (assembly GCA_020310875.1). Taxonomy (NCBI): domain Eukaryota; kingdom Viridiplantae; phylum Streptophyta; class Polypodiopsida; order Polypodiales; family Pteridaceae; genus Ceratopteris; species Ceratopteris richardii. The sequence continues at coordinate 144,641,831 of CM035426.1, read as the reverse complement.
ACAACTGATTCACAAGCAAAAGCACTCGGTGAGCATATGTATGAAGAAGTGGAGGAACGCATAAAGGGTTGTGATTGGGATTACTACAAATACAGTGGAATATGGTCTCATATCACACTTTCAGATTGTACACATCGATGAAAATAGTTCTATTTTTTGTAGTGGGGTGATGGTAATTTGTCTCCAAAAAACTAGAGCTAGCATTACCCAAACATCGTTACAACTTACAATCAATGACATAAAAATATGTGTTGTAAGAGGGTGAACACAAGTACTAAATAGTAAAATTAATTTCCTCACTTTGAAACATTTACTACTATCAGAATCATAGCATTGGGAAAAGACATCATGATAGGGATGATTGTAAAATTTATAGAAATGCATTCCTAATGTTTATGATGGCATTATCAATTGTACAAGGATGGACATTGACATCCATTGTAGATCGGGTTTGGAGGAAGGATAGAATATTGTTTCTCTCCCTTGATGTTGAAGATTGGGCATAAGTCTTACTTTCTACAAATGGTGTATGTCCAACATTTTGACTTGTTCCAAGATCCATATTGTATGGAGCATCACCATTTATGGTAATTGTTTCAATTGTGGTATGAGCAACTTCTCCGCACAATGAGACTAGGCAGATGAGTGTTTTGATAGAGGGTTAAAGATTAAGAAAGATCTAGATAGTTGATGAATGCTTAGAGTTTAGATATGCATACCTAGATAACTATAGTTGGATAGCTATTTAGCTAGATATCTAGATAACTGAAAAACCTTTTAGCTATTCGATAGTTATTTAGCTTCATAGGTAGATAACTGAATAACTATTTAACCAACAAGAGGCTATTCATATGGATGGGTAGACAAATAGATAAGTATTTACCTAGATAGATAGATCGATAGCTAATAAGCTAGATAGGTGCATATTTGGATAACTTTTCAAATATTGGATAGTTGTTTAGCTTCATAGGTGGATAGCTTGATAACTATTTTGCTATGGGATAGCATATTAACTAGATAGATAGAAAACTAAATAATGTTTTAGGTATTGGATAGCTAATTAGCTGGATAAGTAGATAGTTCAATAATGCTTTAGTTATTGGATAGCTATTTAGCTTCATAGGTAGATAGTTGGATAACTATTTAGCTATTGCATAGCTATTTAGCTAAATAGGAAGATAGTTGAATAACTTTTTAGCTATTGCATAACTATTTAGCTAGATAGGTAGATAGGTGAATAAAAGTTTAGTTATTGGATAGCTATTTAGCTTCGTAGCTAGATACTTGAATAAATATCTAGTAATTGGATAGCTATTTAGCTAGATAGGTGGATACTTTAATAGTTATTGAGCTGTTGGATAGCCATTTAGCTATATAGGTAGATAATTGAGCAAATTTTTAGTTATTGGATAGCTATTTAACTTTATAGGTGGATGGTTGGATAACTATTTAGCTATTGGATAGCGATTTAACTAGATAGGTAGATAGCTACATAACTTTTTAGCTATTGGATAGCTATTAAGCTAAATAGGTAGATAGTTGAGTAGCTTATTACTTGATGGATAGCTATTTCGCTTCATACATGGGAAGTTGGATAACTATTAAGCTCTTGGATAGCTATTTATCTAGATATGTAGATAGTTGAATACGTTTTTATCTATTTGATAGCTATTTAGCTAGATAGGAAGATAGCTGAATAACTTTCTAGCTATTCGATATTTATTTAGCTAGATAGGTAGATAGGTGTGTAACTTTTTGGCTATTGGATAGTTATTTAGCTAGATAAGTAGATAGTTGAATAACTATTTACTTATTGGATGGGTATCTAGCTAGATAAATAGATAGCTAAATAACATTTTAGTTCCTAGAGAGCTTTTTAGCTTTATAATTGGATAGTTGGACAACTATTTAGCTATTGGATAACTATTTATCTAGATAGGTAGATAGCTCGTGACTGAGAAAGTCATGTAGAACTTCTATGTTCCACTACCGTAGACTCCATGAATAGCTACATTGTGCAAGACATGATGAGGAACAACATTACTCTCGACATTGGTGTCATGAGAGCCAATAATCTAGATATTCAAAAATCAATTTTCATGATTTTACAATATCTGCATGAGTACTTGTACATCAAATAGAGGATATTTTAAATTTAGTTTTCCCATATTTTAGATAGCTTTTGAAATAGCTAAATCCATGGTAAATA
>CM035426.1:144572122-144634622 GCA_020310875.1 Ceratopteris richardii | reverse complement strand
TGACATCATCAATTTATACCTACGTTTGAAATCTACCCTTGAAAACGTATATAAGGAGGGTTTAGCCACATACATCCAAAGTCTTGCAGATGCCAGTCGCTAGAGCTCACGGAGTTGTGATCACCATGTAACTACTTTGGAAGTTATAGTTACGATTATAATCTTGTCCCTTATTCTAGTTTGAATAGTCTAGTTCTTGGAAATGTAGGCTTGTCCTCTTTTAATATCATAGTATGGGATCTTGTCAAGGAATTTATTGTATCATCTCCCTCAAGGGAGTTGTTGTAATCAGGATATAGTATTTCATACCTATAGTCCCAAGGGGTGGCATCTCCTTTATCCTTTTTAAAGGAGCTATCCATCCCTATCAATCCCTTGTTCTAGATAAAAGGGTCTCAAAATTTCTGGAATTTTGCTACATAAGTATCCATCTCTTTCACAACTTTTGATGGAAGATTTCCTGTGTATAAAGGTCATGGCAATATCGTACTCGATTCCTATTTTAATAGCATAATAAGATCACACACTTCAAATTTATAGGAAATGTTTCTGAACAAGAGAAGGAAACAAAGTTGTACCCTTGTAGATATCCGCCTCCTAATAACTTCTTCTGTCTTAGAAGGATGGATACTCCCAATCAAATTCATTTGTCTTCCTTTTCACACCTTTCTCTAAATGTACCTATTGCATTCCTACCTCAAGGCATATTTGATTTATTTTCTTTCCTCCCTTCATCGAAAATATTTACCTCATTTGTAGAGCCTCACACTCCCTTTTCGTCCTCTCTACTAAACTCTGATGTTTCTTCTCTGTCTCCTTAAATTTCTCCTTGAAAAAAATCTCCCTCAATATTCCACACTCAAGATGCATCACCTAGAAAACTCCCAATAGTCATGGCTTCCATCGTCAATGCTCCACTATAGAACATGTGTACCCTTGCCCCTACCACTAAATCCTTTCCCTTTTTATTTTAATAAGCCATACATATAGGTCTAACTAAGAAGGTTCTGCTTTTCTACCTAATTAACATTGTCTAAGACCACTTTTTTTGCAAACGCTAACAGGCTTTCAACCTTATTGGAAATGCACAAACTTTTTAATGAAGTACCACATAACAAATCCACTTTCAAAAGTTCTACTTAGATATTCACATAGATAAATACATATGTACATATGCAAATCTACATACATAAAATCAAAAAATCCTTCATACATACATATAAAGTTATAGGCATACATACAAACATATATGTGCATACATACATACACACATACATACCATTATATATATATATATATATATATATATATATATATATATATATATATATATATATATATATATATATATATATATATATATATATATATATATATATATATATATATATGTAGACACACACATACATACATACATATAAACATAAATATGTAAATATAAGTCCATAAACATAAATGTATAAGGATTACTATATGAAGCGAAAGATTTTTAAAACTCTCGAATTTGCCTTGTTTAGAGATATAGGACATAAAAGAAAGCTCTCTTGATACCAAATTTATGCACATAACTCATGAGTTGTGTGGCCACGCAATGGCGGAGAAAGGAAGAAAATATAGAAATGTATGCATGCATGTATGTATGTATGTATGTATGTATGAATGTTTGCATGAATGTATGAAAGTATGTATGTATTTACGTATGTTTGTGCATATGCATGTGTCTATGTATTTTGTATCAATGTATGAATGTTGGTATTTATGTATTAATGTATGTAATTATGCATGTGTATATGTATGTATATATGTATGTATGTATGTATTTATTTATTAATGTATGTATGTATGTATGTGTTTATGTATGTCTGTATATATGTATATATATTTTGTATGTATGCATGTATGTATGTATGTATGTTCGAACACACACACACATACACACACACTCTATGATTATGTGTCTATGAAGTAGTAATAGAAGCAATAATAAAAATACGAGTAGCGATAATAGAAATGATACAACCAATAACAATATTATAATATTAATAATAATAATAATTATTATTATTATTATCATTATTACTAGTAGGAGTAGTTGAAATAGTTGTAGAATTATTATTATTATTATTATTATTATTATTATTATTATTATTAGTAGTAGTAGTAGTAGTAGTAGTAGTAGTAGTAGTAGTAGTAGTAGTAGTAGTAGTAGTAGTAGTAGTAGTAGTAGTAGTAGTAGTAGTAGTAGTAGTAGTAGTAGGAGTAGTAGTAGTAGTAGTAGTAGTAGTAGTAGTAGTAGTAGTAGTAGTAGTAGTAGTAGTAGTAGTAGTAGTAGTAGTAGTAGTAGTAGTAGTAGTAGTAGTAGTAGTAGTAGTAGTAGTCCGAAGCTAGTCAGCAAATCAATTCTGGAACATTAGAAAGAAGTCTTTCAACTTTTTTTGAAATATGGATTTCTTTGGTGGCATGCTAGAGGAAAGCTAAAAACTCCATACAAGGTTTTGGCATTGAGAAATATTTAGGTGAAAATCATGAGAGCCATACATTAGAGCTTATGGGTAGGCCATAAGGGCTTTGTTGTGACATATGAAGAAAATACAAGAAAGCTATTGGTGGCCATGGATGTACATAATTGTTAAGGAATTTGTGAGCACATGTTTCACATGTTAGATTCAATCCTCAATAAAACATAGAGATCCTTTACACCCACCTTGTATTCATTACAAGTGGGTACTTGATCTTGTGACTATGCCTAAAAGTATTGATGGTATGAGATATATTGTACTTGCACGAGAAGGCTTCACTGTGAAAACATATGCACTTTGATATAATACTACTTATAATGCATGTTTATTTCTTTTAGAAGAAGTTAGGTTCACATCTCAGTATGTCAAAAAAAGTAGTTGTGGAATATCGAGGAGAGTTAGATGCTAGAGAGGTGAGTGGATTCTTTGATCATCATGACATTCGCTTATCTCTGACAACAACATGTAACCGAGAAGAAAATGGGAAGATTGAGAGAGGCCATCCGTCTATAGTGAAGGCAATCCTGAAGGCATGTGATGGAGATATCAAGCAATGGCCAAGATGTCTTTCATTTGCTTTATGGCAGATAGGATGACATATACAAGATCAATTGGATTTATGCTAGTTGAGCTGATGTATTGTTAGAAGCCTATTTTTTTTATACATACTCAAATAATAAATTAGATACATTTAGACTTGGGAAGATAATTTGTCACGCAAAAAGTTGTTAGTTTTGAGAATTAAACAACTTGAACAAGGAAAAAAAATGAAATAATTTTTTAAGAAATTACAGGATTCATTTTTTAAAACTAAGATCTATTTTGGTAAGAAACATCAACTAAGCCCATGATCCATAGAGTCACAGGATTGGGTACTTGTGTACAACAATACCTTTGATACCCAATATGATGTATGACATAAACTAACTAAAAGATGGTTTGGACCTTATGTTATTGTTCATGTTTTGATATAGGTACCTATGCTTTAGACAAGCTTGATGGAACTCCTTTGACAAATTTGATTACAATAAAGAGAATCAAGTTATTTAAATGAAGATTGAGCAATGATTTTGAAATAGATTATGAGATCTTAGAGGAAGACAAGGAGGATGAAGAATGACATGATTACTAAGCAAAAATATAAATGAGGTGAAACATTTCTTTACTTTGATTATTTTTCAGTTTTCTATATGAAGGTTTTTTTCATGTGTTTCATGAATAAATGAGTATATTACTCTAGCATGTAGAGTAAATGGTTAAAATTATGAAAAGATGAATAAGAAACTTATGTAGGGATGAGTATGAATTGGAGATAGGAATTAGAGATCTTATGGCTATTGTAAGGTTGGAATTGGGAAAACTTGACTTGCATCTCCTAGTAGAGTTAAAGCTTATTTTATATAGGTAGAGTGCCTTACTCTCTAAGACCACTTAGCTAGTGAGATCGTGATTCTAACTGTAGCATGCGTTTGGATCCTCTCCTCTAATTAGAGATTAGGTCTTTCCCCTTCAACAAAAAAGTTACAAAGAAAAAAATTTAATAAAAGAAAGAATATATGGTTGCTAGAAAGTAAGAAAGAGAAAAAGAAAAAAGCAAAAAAGAAAAAGAAAGAAAAGGAAAAAAATAAAAAAGAGTTTTCATGAATCATATATGGTTTCAAAATCACTTCTCAGATTTACAAAGCAGGCTATACGAGGTGGATGTATGCTATAGAGAAATTAGTTAGCAACATGTTACGACAAGTGGCTAAGAAAGTAAGTGATATAACTTATATAAGATAAACATTACTTATGGATAGAGTCAATAGAAAGGAGAGTACCATGACTATCTAAATTATTTCTATAGGATTTTTCTAACACTTATTCTCAATTTCATACATTGAACAGAAAATTTTTAATTGAGGCTTGAGTAATTTTAAATTTTCTTCATTGTCAAAATTTGTATTCTCATTTTAAAAGCATATTTGATACACCATTTGGATACATTCAAAAAAAAGTTTTTTTTTCAAAAGAATTTGATACTGCCTCCAATAATCTTTATGTTTGCCCATCAAGAGGACATGCAAGTTTAGTGGGGGCGGATGTCGGATGGATTTCTCTACTTTGACTTACATTCAAAAGTTTAAAATCTTCTTAAAGATTGGTGATCTCTAAACCTCTCAAATTTTAAATTTTGATTTGAATAATCTCTTACTTTAGTACCTACAAGCAAAGAAGAAGAGGAAGTTGAGCTATAAACAGAAAATGAAGGGACGATAAGTAATGAGAATAAATTTGTACATGGATTAAGGGTATGTGCTGAATGGGTTTGTGTTATGAACTTGTTTATAATGAGAAAAGAAGGCCATGGCTGATAGACATGTATATGTGAAGATTAAGAACATGTACATGATTAGATAAGCCCTCCATGATAATGTATATTCAATGCGAACGTTCATGTAAGCATTTGATGGCTATGGAGATACCCTACTCCATATGTCCATTTGAACCCTCCATTTATTCTCGATCTAAACCCTCCATAAATAGAACTCAATATATTTATGAGATTACCCTAAGTGCATATGTGTGTAGGGATTAACCCTAAGTGCTATGTCTAAATGTCCATATGTATGTGATGTGAGTGTGTGAATGTGTGTATGGATTTATGTGGGTGCTCATATGTGTCTCTAATATTTCAAGCTATGTGTAATCAAATGTGTAATATGTATATGTGTTGTGTTTATTTATGACTTAATTTGTTTTTCATTTGTGAATGCAACCCTATGTGCCTATACATGTGTGTACATATGTGTGTGTGTGCGCACATAGGTGAGCATTTATGTGATTATATGGTTTTCATATGCATGACTGTAAGGGTACTTGTGTGTTTATGTAAATATTAGTATCTGAATATTTCTATGCATGTGACTATGCACGTATGTTTTTTGTGAATGTGTTTATGCATTTATGCGAGTCAATATAATATATGCATATGTGTGAGTAAATAAATATATATGTGTGCATTACTCTAAGTATGTGTGAATCTGCATCTATTTATGTGAAAATGTGTTTTTAATGTGTGTGAATATAAGAGGTTTTATAAAAAATATATGGATGAATGTACGTGTGTGTTCATATATATGCTTGTGTTGTATGAATATGTCTAGGTCTTTGATTTGGTGTTTGTGAACATGACAGTATGATTGTGATTATGAATGTATGTGAAAATGTGCGTATACTTAAAAATAATAAAAAGAAACTAAATTACAAAACAAATAAATAAATAAGTATACTTACAATGTATTTAAGCTAATTATATGTCAGTAAACTACCAACGTCTATGTAAGTAAACGAACTACGTGTGTGTTGTGAACTAACTATGTGTGTATGATATCTAAGTCAAAGTGTGAAGTTTGCATAGGATGTGTGTGTGTGTGTTACGAGTGAGTTGAGTGGCTAGTGTGCATGTGAATTTTGTGAGTTATATGAGTGCGCATCTGAATATACATGGTTATGTGAGTGTGATTTTGCATGCATGTGAATTTTGTGAGTTATATGAGTGCGCATCTGAATATACATGGTTATGTGAGTATGAATTTGCATGTGAATTTTTAAGTTAACTAAAAACATGTATGTGTGTGCATATCTGTGTTTTGTATGTGTTCTTTTACGAATTTCTTCTTGTAGGTACGGTCGAGGGAGAGAGAGAGAGAGAGAGAGAGAGAAACACTGCGAGAAAGAGAGAGAGAGAGAGAGAGAGAGAGAGAGAGAGAGAGAGAGAGAGAGAAAGAGAGAGACAGAGACAGAGGAATGGAGATCGCCTGCTGCACAGACACGACAGATGCTCTTGTTGTTAGAGAGAGAGAACGCAAGAGAATCCGTATCGAAAGATGCATAGTAGAGCTCCTGTTGATCGATTGCATAGGAGATTCTAAAGAATGAGGAAGTTTGCTCTGGTGCTGCTCTGATCGACTGCTATGACGAGAAAGTGACATGGAGAGAGATCCCTATTGGCTAGATAGAGAACCACGTCATAGAGAGAGAGAGAGAGAGAAAAGTCCTCTACACAAATTGATACTTGTGTAGATGTAGGCACAGACAGAGGTAGAGAAGCGTCAGGTGTCTTTAGATGAGCAGGAACATGGTCCATCCTGTGTTGGGCCAATTCCATCCCTCAACACTCCACTCTTTGCACAATAAAGAGGAGACAACCACATGTGTGAGAAATCTATATATGACGTTGCACGAAGAGAGAGAGATAGAGAGAGAGAGGAGAGATAGAAAGAGAAACACAGAGAGAGCTTTGAGTGAGGAGATCGACACAGAAGAAGAATGGAGAGAGAGATAGAGAGAGAAAGGAGAGATAGAAAGAGAAACACAGAGAGAGCTTTGAGTGAGGAGATCGACACAGTGTGAGAAATCTATATATGACGTTGCACGAAGAGAGAGAGATAGAGAGAGAGAGAGGAGAGATAGAAAGAGAAACACAGAGAGAGGTTTGAGTGAGGAGATCGACACAGAAGAAGAATGGACACAGATTGGAGATATATATATATATATATATATATATATATATATATATATATATATAGAGAGAGAGAGAGAGAGAGAGAGAGAGAGAGAGAGAGAGAGAATTTGCGGTACATTGTTACTATCTCATCAGAGGGAGGTAATTTATGTCTTTTTATTTGGTATGTGTTTTGTGTGGGTTCATGCACAGAGCCATTTTAGCAATTAGGTTTGGGTCATCATAAGAGGAGGATCTCAACCACTCTAATTGTTCACGAACTTTCGATTGAGGACGATATTTGCGATTTCGCATTTATAAATTTCGATAACTTGAAGCCATTGGTTTACAGTTTCAAGTTGGTGATAACATGCACGCATGAGTACAAAGTATTCGTTATTTTTTGATACTCTTCTAGACTCTAAACCTGTTAATGATACTATTTGACTGCTTTCTCCTCATACATTGCATGCAAAACGTCAGGAGATAAGTTGATCCCTTGAATGCTACATCACAATTTTTTTTTTCATCTATAAGCATTAGATATGTGTAATCACTATTTTTGTTTTTTGCATCTATAAGCATTAGATATGTGTAAGAGTTATGATCCTTCCTTACCCCATTTATTTCTGTGTTGATTAGTTTTTAGGCCTGCAAGAAAAACGAGTGTAGGAAAATTCATTTTGCACACACAAAGACACTCACTGAGAGAGAGAGAGAGAGAGTGAGTGAGAGTATGAAAAAAAGAAGCATAAAGTGAGAGAATGAGAGAGAGAGAGAGTATGAAAAAAAGAAGCATGAAGCACAATGAGATAAGAGAGAAAATGTAAATAATCGATAATGAGTGTTTTTATCACTTATAAATGTATTTATATTTTGTTTCCCTAATTTCTTCTTGCACAATATTACAAGCATTTACAAGATTGTACGAGCATTTACAAGATTTTATGAGATTTTACGAATTATTACGAGGCTTTATTAGAATTGCAGATCATTTATAAAGCTTACAAGAAGGTTTAGTGAGATCAAGTATTTGTTGATATTTGTGACTTTAATGTGCAAGCCTCTTTGTCCTTAGGTGCGGCTCGTAGTCTACAACCTTGTAAGATCTCCTTAGTGTTGTGGGCTAGTGGATTTGACGTGAGCACGTCCATGGAGACTTGCAAGTGGTGGAACCTCCTTGCTTGATCTTTTTCATTGACATATAAAGGGTGTGATGTTTTTAGACAAAGCATACTCTTAGATTTCATTGTATTTAAAATTTTGACAAAATAAACAATGTATTGATGTTCACACATTCACTAACTTGAACATCATCTGCAATCCAAGTAAGGTATATGCATTTTATGTTAATGTTTTTTTCCCATTATAAAAGCATAAAAAGAATCTTTTCATCTTCACATCTGAACATTGTCTGACTTAGTTTTACACAACTGCATACATGAATTCCAACAACAGAAAATGGATATCTCATGAGAAGATGGGATAGAAGGGATTCTTTGGGAATTGCATCCTTACATTCTCATCTTTCTACTGTCTTTGAGTTAAATCATATGGCAACAAATTTTGAAGGACAAGGAATCTCAAAGATTATAATTTTATCCAATAAAATGGGGGGGGGGGGGAGGGGGGGGGAATTTGATGGATTCAATGCAACCTCATATTGTCGCTATTTTGACCATCTTGCATACCAATATGGATTACTTGCTGATAGAAAGAGAGATTCATTCTTGCAAATTTCAAATGGCTTACCAGACCCTATTTGGTTATGAGTTACAAAAAATCTTACATGGCAAAACTCTAAGTAATAACTTTAATTCAAATTTCATATAAAGATTATATTAAAAATAACAAGGTTGCATTCTTAAAATGGATAGAGTCTTCTAAAAGTGACATGTGTATCACACAATCCCTAACTGAGTTTGAGGTTAAATTTAATAAATTACCCTAGAGAGATAGGAAGGCCTTAAAACCTGATAAGCTACAAATCTTCTTAGATATGCGTGAGGAACTCCAATGAAAAGACTTAGAACAAAGACTTGAAGATGTAGATACAGCCAATTGGTTACCTGCTAATTGGGAGATAGTAAAGGTAGACGTTCATCACCTAGCACAATGAGAAGAAAGAAATTTCAACCACATAAGTGCTAGGGATGGATCACCAAAATGGGAGATGCTTCAACCTATTGTAGACCATACAAATCAAACTAGATAGGATCCTAGACATTTTCAATTAGACTCTAAAGATTATTCTTTTACCAAAAACATTGAAATTGCATTTAATGTTTTCTTATGCGATGGATTGATATGGAGACATGTGTCAGGGAAGATAAAGTTTCCTGAGCATGTATTCAAAACAAAGGATTTACAGAAAAAAATAGTAAATAGCCTACATGACTCTTTGTGAGTAGGCCATAGAGGGTTTGCGGATACATATGATAAAATAAAGGAAAGATATTGGTGGCCAAGAATGTAAGACCATATTTTGTCGTCACTTGCATCTTGTAAACATTGTCGAATGTACTCATCTATGAAACATCGTGATGGATTACAACCTACCTATCCAACTAGCATACATTATAAATGGGTTGTTGACTTAATGTCTATGCCATTAGGAGTAAACAACATGTGTTAAATGGTGCTTGCTAGGGAGCATCTTACTAATCATGTCGAAGGTAGACCTTTGTGTACCAAATCAATGAGAAATTATGTAGCTTTTGTACAAGAGGATGTATTTTGTAGATTTGGTTATGAAGAGAAAGTTGTACATGATCGTTGAGAGCTTGATGCACAAGAAGCTAGTGATTTTTCTCCAAAAGCATGGAATCCCATTAACATTGACCACAAAATATACACTGAGAAATGAGTTTGGTAACTCAGGGGATCATACCGACATTTTAGTAATAAGAAGATGTGCCGACACAATCAAGTTCCTCATTTAATATCTCAATATTGGCTTAACCAAATTCAATGAAACTTAATATGTAGATAGTAGACAATTAACTCAAAATAAAAGAGTTAAAGTGTAGGGAATGATTGAGCACACATTTCAAAATCCCTAAAATAATGAAGATACAAGAGAGAAATGTAGATAGAGAGATGGTTGAATAAATGTATCAAATTGTATGTGATAATGAACATATGATACAAGGGAAGTGTTGTGAAATGGCTTCTGCAAAATCCCTAAAATAATTAAGATGCAAGAGAGAAATGTAGATAGAGATATGGTTGAATAAATGTATCAAATTGTATGTGATAATGAACATATGATACAAGGGAAGTGTTGTAGAATACTCATATATGAGTTGAGCTAAATGGGTGCTTAATGTTGTAGCTCAACATCTCTCACAAAATGGCACACATACCCCGTGACTAATTTGAACGTGCCTAATTAGCTTCCATCCGATGCTTTTGTCATCATATCTGCACATTATTGAGTTGTAGATAGGGTTAGCAGCAAGATGTAATGCATTAATGTTGTTTCCAAATATATGTGGAGTTGAAGTATTCAACCCTAAATCAAAGTATAAGGTCTTGATCCACATAGCTTCTTGAGTAAGATTTGCAAGTCCTCTCTATTCAGCTTCAGTTGATGAGAAAGCAACTATAGGTTGCTTCTTTCAAGACCATGAAATCAATTTGGTACCTGCAAAAGTGAGAAAGCTTCATGCACTTCTCCTATCATCTTTAGAGCCTTCCGAATCTACCTCAGAATATAATTTGACATATATATTAGAGGTAAAAGGGTAGTATAACCCTTCAACAATTGTGCCCTTCAAATACTTTAGGATTCTTTTGGTTGCTTTCATGTGAGACTTTCTTGGAGTGTGCATGAATTTGGATATGATTGATCATCAAATCAAGGAGTTGGAGCCATGTATACCTCCTCTGAAATCCAACCATTTAGAAAAGCATTTTTATCATCCATTTGATACATATTCCAATTGTTAGAAGATGCTACACTCATGAGTACTCTAATTGTAGGCATCTTTGTCACAAGTGAGAATGTCTCTTCATAATCAATACCTTGATTTTGTGCAAATCCATTAGTCACAATCCTTTCTTTGTACCTATTAATTGCAAAATGACAATTCCTCTTTACCTTGGAAATCAATCTTGAGCTAATGAGCTTCATACATGACTTGTTGGGAACAAATTCCCAAGTTTGATTCTTTTGTAGAGCTTCTATCTCCTCTTTCATGGGATCTCTCCATTTTGGCTTCTTCTTGGTCTCTTCATATATAGATGGTTCTTGTGAGTTTGTATCCTCTGCTATATAAATTGAATGCTTGGTGAGCAATCAAGTATCAAAACCATACCTTTCTTGTTTCCTCTTCTCTCTAGTAGATCTCGTTATAGTTTGTTGAGATGATTCTGCAACATCTCTCAACTCTTGAACTTTAGCTTTTCCTTTGGATTTCCAAGAATTATTTTCTCTTTTTAGGGTCTTTTGGTCTTCATCAGGGTCACTTCTGTCTTCGAGTGTATGCTCATCCCTCTTTGAGAATGTTGGAAAGTCTTACTCCAAGTCAAAAGGAAGTTTTATTTTATTGCAATCATCTTTACAAAGATTTGTTTTGATCAGACACAACATTTCCACTAAAAATGAAACCTTTATCGGTGGGATTGTATAGCCTTTACCTTTGTGATTACGGTCATAGCCGATAAAGATGCACTTTTCAGCCTTTGGATCCAACTTGCCTCTGATTTGTGAAGGTATCTGTGCATATGCTATGCACACAAAGATCCTACAATGGTCAAGGTTGGGTCTTCTTCCCTTCCATGCTTCATAACGTGTCATCCCAACCAACCAGTTCTATTGATGGGAGTCTATTGATTAGATAGGTCATTGTGGGCACACCATCTACCCAAAGTTAATTGGGAAACTTCTTCTCATTTAGCATTTACTTTGCAGCCTGCAGTATGATTCTATCCTCCTTTCTCCCACTGCATTTTGCTCTAGAGTATAAATGTTTGTAATCTCTCTTTTGATCCCCCTCTCTTGGAGATAAGAATCAAATTCATGGGAGAAGTATTCTCCCTCTCCATTTGAACTTAGCCTCTTCAAACTTTTACCTATTTGATTGTCTACTAGTGTTCGGTATTTCTTAAAGCATGAAAACACTTCATCTTTATGCTTCATGAAGTATAGTATTGTTCATCTCCTACAATCATCAGCAAATGACACGTAATACATGGATCCGGAGATTCAATGCTCCTTGCTTGGCCTCGATACATCTATATGGACTAGCTCCAATAGGTATCCTTGAATGGTTGTTTGTGAGACTTGCCAAATTGACAAGCACTTCATTTGTAAATCATGTGTTTTTTGGAGATATTTGGTAAATCAAGCACACTCTCATCCCTACGATTTTGCTTTAGATCCTTTTCTCTTGTATATACTAATCTTTTGTGCCAAATTTCCAATTCTAATTTGACTGCCAAAAGTGACGATGCAATGTTCCTAGCATCTTCGAGCTCAAATGTAAATAGTGTACATGACTTTTCTACTCCATTTATCCTCTTGAATCAATGATGTGGATCCTCAACAAATGCTCCATTCTGTGTGAATGTGACCTGCCATCCTCTTGAATCACTGATCTGGATCCTCAACAAATGCTCCATTCTTTGTTAGCATCATAAGTACTTCTTTCAAAACCCATAATTTTGAAAAAGTTATCTATCCATTGGTACCAAGCCCATGGTGCTTTCTTAAGTCCATACAAAGCTTTCTTCAACGTGTTAACTTTATTTTTTGAATTTGGAACCTCAAAACTTGGTGGCTGAGATACATATACCTCCTCCTTGAGGTGACCATTAAAAAAATGCATATTTGGCATCCATCTAGAAAAAAGGTTGTGCCTTTTGTGCAGCTAGTGCATGTATCGTCAGAATAGTTGTCATGTGTGCTATTGGTGTGAAGGTTTCATGAACATCAAAACCTTGAATTTATGAAAAACCCTATGCAAATAGTTTTTCCTTACACTTCTCGACATTTGATTTATACTTTGATTTCCAAATCCATTTAGTACCTATTACCTTCTTCTTTTGTGGCAAGTGCAAGAGTGCCCATGTATCATGTTTTAGTATACTATCATTCTCAGACTCTATTACTCCTCTTCAACGTGGATCATGAAGGGCATCTTCATTTTTGAATACAACTTTCATCTTGTTGAATTAGGAATATGGGCATAACAAAAACAACCAATAATTCTAAAGTGCAAAACTGAAGGCGTTTTACCATAATATGTTTCTTGAGGAGTCATCCACTTTAGTGCTTTTGTGTAGCTTCAATTGAGGATGTAGACCATTGTATTGAATGCTTCAACCGTGAATAAATCACGCATGTGTTGAGCCTTTAACATACAGTGATCCACTTCTACTAATTTCCTATTCATTCACACAACAACACCACTTTGTTGAGGTGTATGAGTTGTGGTAAGTTTCCTTTTCACACCATGATCCTTACAGTAGTTTTTGAATTCTCTTTACAAGAATTCAACTCCTTTATCTATTCTAAATTTCTTCAATTTCTTGTTGGATTGATTTTCCATATACTTATGCCAGGTTTTAAATTTTTCAAAAGCATCAGCCTTCTCTTGAATGAAATCAACCCACATCTTTCTATTATAACCCTTGACTAATAGCAAAATGTAGAAAGATCCTTTTAAAGTAGGTGTAGATATTTTACTATAGAGATCAACATGTACCAAATCTAAAGGATCTTAAGCTCACTTGTTGGTCTCTCATGTAAATTCTTTTCGTTGATGCTTGCCCATCATGAAAGATTCACAAGGTTTCTGCAACTTTGAAAATGTAGGCAAATGAGAAACCATCCTAGTTCTTTGCACATCCTTCAAAACTGGAGATCTGAGATGCCCAAATCATTGATTCCATAAAGTGCTTACATCTTTATCTTCTATAGTAGTTAAGGAATTTAACTCATACAAGTTATCATGTACTATTCATTTTCCTACTACATTAATTGATGAATCCATAACTTTTGCATCACTCTTGTTGTAGTGAACTTTGAGTCGACGAATAGTTATAGCAAAAATTGGCAAAAAAATTTCTTTTAAGTGTAGGTACATAGTATAATTACATAAATTCTTCTCAACACCTAGATAAGTGATAAAAGATATGTTTCCACTTCCTTAAGCTGGAAACTCGGAGCTCTTTCCCACCATTATGTTGATGGATTCCCATAGAGGCAATAGGGACCTATACCAATCATTTTTGCTAATGATATAGCAAGAAGCTCTAGTACCTAAAATCCATTGTTCATTAATAGAAGCTTGAGTGGATGAGCATACCTCTTCAATAGCTACCCATAATTCTAGCTTTGTGTTGTTTGGAAACTCTTTGGCCTTCCAAGATTATTTCGTAGTCCCATTTTGATCATCAGCTTGCCTCTTTCTACAAACCTTGATGGCATGGCCTTTCTTTTCACCATAGAAGAAACTTCATGTGATTTTTTGCCTTCTTTAGCTTCTTCTTTGATCCATCAAAAGAGCCTTTTCCATTTACATTGGCTAAGAATTCACCATCACTAATTCCTCAATATCATCTTTTCTTCTAAGAGCATAGCATTGAACTCTTTAAATGCAAGGGGAGTTGGTTTTTCTTGTCTATTAATGGTTGTTACAATCTATCATACTTTGCTAGAAGAATACGCACACATATTCAAGTGATTTCTTTTGGTGCTATAACAACACCAACTACACCCAATTCATCTTGTATATGTTTTATCCGTTTGATAAATTCAGTAGCCTTTTCATAATCAAAATGCTTCTCATTTGCTAATTGGATTTTGTGTTGGTAAAGATGGATGGATACCCCAAGAGGATGAGTTGGTACTGCTAATCCCTGCTTTGTACCTGCCCTCTTTCATTTCAGAGTTGTGTTGTAGGCCCCTTTAGTTTCTCAATGACAGTAAATAACTGCCTATGTACTTTGGAGATAATACTTCAAACAACTGAATCAAAAGAGATAACTTTTCAATTAGCTTGTGACCAAAAACTGTCTATTTTGGTCTTGACACTTGTTGACTCTTTTGCTTAGTACTCATAGTACAGTAGTAGCTAGGAAGATTCCTTTTGGGTGAATCATACTAGCTTAGAGATCTAATGATTCCAAGTAATATCACTTAAAATGATAAGGCACACACTGAGCAATCAATTTAGCAACTGAAACCTTACCCTCGAATTTTTAGGAGATGTGCAGAGAATGAACAGTGACCACTTCGACATAGATTTCTCCAAATTAACTAGATCAAATTGCTTTAAACTTTGACAACTTGTAGTAGGCTTAGAGCTGGTTCCAACAAGATATAGAACTTGAAAAATGATAGAGAAATGACTGATATCTTAGCATTCAAAGTATATTGTTTTGAGTGAACATAGGAGAGATGAAGATAGATGTGATCAATAATCTAATGTATTATGTAACAATGTTATACATGATCATTGGCATGAATATGATGCCCAATGATGGTGAAAAGAGTAGGCTATAGTGTAAACCTCTCAACTTCAACAAACGATCTACAATAGGCTCAGTAAGGGGGGCAGTAATAGCCTCGAGATTACAATTCTCTTTTATAGACAAGTTCTACGCATTTAAATTTGAAATTCAAATGATCTTCCACCTAAAAGTTCTTGCCCTAATTGAGGAGATATTCTCTCATGAGACACTCGTAGTTCTTTTTTCTCCTAATGCGACGAGTTTAGTGGCATTACAAGATTCTTGCAAGTCAAATGGCTTTTACAATAGTTTATAGTTAAAAAAATCATAAGCAATGGCTCATGTGGTCTTGTCAATGTTTGCACATAGCATCTTCAATGCCTAGCCAAGTGTGAAGGCTTGTCATTTGCATCAACGGCTCCCCCTCAAGCCAGAAATCTTGGCTTGGTCTTCCTCACGAATCTTGTTGAATGTCTTGCAATCCAATCATAGCTTTAAACTTTCAAAGTTTAGTACCATCAAGTGCTTTGGTCAATAAATCTGCACATTGCCTATTAGTTGATACATATGCTAGTTGAATTTCCTTGCTCAATAGCTTCTCTCTCACGTAGTGGTAGTGCACTTCTATATGCTTGGTTCTTGCATGATAGATAGGATTCGCTGCAAGATGCAAAGAACTAGTACGATCACCAAAGATCATAGGTGAGTGAGTGTGAAGTCCCAAATCTGAAGATAGCAATTTGATCCATATGGCTTCTTGTGTAGCATTCGCTAATCCCATGTATTCAGCCTCTGTTTAAGATAAGGCTACAATAGGTTGCATTTTAGAGGACCATGAAATGGGCTTATCACCTGCAAAAGAGAGATAACCAGAGGTACTCCTCTTCGCATCCTTACAACCTACCCAATTTGGATCTGAATAAAGTTTGATGTCCAAATTTGATGTGTATGGAAAGTATAATCCTTGATTTTGAGTACCCTTGAGATAGTTAACAATCCTTTTTGCAGCTTCCAAGTGAGGCGCTCTAGGTTTGTGCATGAATTGACTTAAGGCCCTTACTCCATAAGAAATATCAATCCTTGTCAAAGTTGCATAGTTTAGACTTCCAACTATCCTTTGATATCTTGCAATGTCTTCAAGAAAATCACCTTCATGCACACTCAATTTTCAATTTACCTCCATAGGAGTGCTAGCTATCTTGGCATTCTCCAAGTGGAACTTCTTCAACATGTCTTGCATATACTTCCTTTGCATAATATAAATTCCACAATTTGTATAGACCAAGTCAAGTACAAGAAAATACTTTAGTGACCCTAGATCATTGATTTTTAACTGTTGCATCATTAGGTTCTTGATTTGTTCGATGCTATTGGCATCAGTACCTATAATTATGATATCATCAACATACACACATAGGTATATCACCTCTAAATTACTTCTCTTGACAAACAGAGAAGTATCTAATTTTCTCATCATGAATCCTTGATCTTGAAGATAGGTAGCAAACCTATGGTTCCATCATTTACATAGTGAGAATTGCACATAATGCATCAACATTGCAACTCTTCCCAGCTCGTAGAAGATCTCAATCTAGCTGAATCATCACTCTTGGAGTTGTTCCATCTTACAGTGGTATAGGCTCTAGATTCAATTATTGCAGTCCCATGCCAATGTCAAGTACTTTATAGGAGTCCAAAAATATAGAAACTTTGAACTTCGAGAGCATATAGCTAGTTGCATCCAACTTCCCTTTAGTGAATGAAGGCGGAGAAATTTGAATAGGTGCAGCATTAACATTAACTAGAGCATCAATAAAATAATTTATAGATATTTTAGTCATCTAGTACTCTCAAATAGTGATACTTCTCAAGCTATTTGAACCTTATGGATTTGATACCATGTCGGAGAATAGTTACACAATATAACAGAAGAGAAGTTGCATAGAAGATAACTTATATAGTAGAATCTCAATAATGTTCTACTAATAGGAAGTACAAAGATGATCGCATCATCCACTTGTGGACTCTCAAGGTAGAATTTAAATGGTGATATAGACAAGTCTACATAGGGACTTAGAAGCTAGAGGCATGCTAGCTCGATTTTGATATATGCAATAGTGCAAAGATCATCTATACATAGGCTAATGGGTGGCGTTCTTTGGATGGCAATACATGGGTGGTAGAACATGGGAAGCCACCACCCATGTAGTCACCATACAGGGTGACTTCGATAGAGAATATTCCATGTAATATTCCCATAAGGGGGACCACTCGCCCCTTGGAACCCCCGAGCGAGGAGGTGCACGGGCCCTGTTCAACCCCCTAGTCGAGATTCCTCACCACCACACCATACCCCAAGATTAGGGGCCCTATGTAGAGGAGGTACTGGGGTATCCGCTTTAAACAAAGGTAGAGAATGAAGATTAAACACGTCCAGTACGTCACCTACTCAAGGGGGGTTCTCTTTAGGGAAGTATACCCTTTAACATTTCTGTGAGCAAGCAGACAACAAGAATTGTACAGAATGGTAAATGCTTCAGAAAAATATGGACAACAAATGACCAAGAAAGACCAATCACTTCTTGATTTGACTCAGATGATTTGAAGGTTGGTCCGATGCTCAAAAGTGCAGGCTTAGAAGGCTAACATGCCATCCTAGAATTAAATAAGCTCAATGCATAGAATCTTCTCATCAGCTTAAGGGGCTAATTACATGCAGTCTAACTCAAAACAATACAAATGGTAAGATTCGCTCAAGAGAATAGAGCTCAATCACCATTACTGACTCACGGAAAGGAAAGAAAATCCAAGGCACTTTCTTACACTATAATGCTCATAGCCCTCAACTGAGAAGCCTACCCTGTGTATCCACACTACAGAGTAGCTCCTACAATAGGCTTGAAACCACCAAGTGGAAGAGACGACTTCTGCAAGTATGCCCGCGTCAATGAAACTCCAAAAATTGTACCAAATGTGTGTACCGTGTACATGTAACACCAAATGAGCACAAATCCTTTGATTTTATAGGCCCCCATAGGCCAAGAGGGCCTTGCCGAATCTTCACGTCCACTGATCACGCGCCGGTTGATTACCCAAGATTGGAGGGGTAGGTCAATTATTCCCCTTGATTTGAATTAGATCCACAAAATAGGTAGTCGTCGTGAATGGTTGCTGGCGATTCCACTTTCACATTTTACCTACATTCTTCAATCATCCTGGTCAAAGGGGTCTTTGCTTGAACGATTGGGTTCTTCTTGATAAAAGTCTTGCCCATAATTGCTCTTTAGATTATGGTATACTTCTGAGTCCATCTTCATAACCTTGCTGAAGGAAGAGGTCCCAATGTAATCGTGGGTGTGTATATGCAAAAATGTGTGTGTGGGTGTATGTGTGTATGTGGGTGAGTGTGTGTGTTGCATGTGTGTGTGCGAGTGAGAATGTGTGATAGTATGTGTGTGAGTGTGTGTATGAGTGGGGGGAGTGTGCATATGTATGGGTGTGTGTGTGTGTGTTTGTACGCATAGGGGTGCATGTGTGTAAGTGTGGGTGTGTGTGATTTGTGTGTGATTGTATGGGGGTGTGAGTGTGTAATGGTGCGGATGTGTGTGGCATATGTGTGTGTGGGTGTGTGTGTGTGTGGGTGTGCACGTATGTGTTTGTGTATGTGTGGGAGTGTATGCGGGTGTGTGTGTAAGCCGGTGTGTGTGGAAGTGTGCTTGAGGGTGTGTGTGGAAGTGTGGGGTGGATGAGGGGAAGGAGGCGGACTAGGAAGGACTAGGGGGGGCGAGGCTTGCGGGTGGCGGGGACCTGCGGGGGGGGGAGGGTGGGTGTAGGCGGGAGGGTGTGGGTGGTGAGGGTGGCGGAGAGAGGAGGGGGTGTGGGTGTGGGCGGAGAGAGGAGGGGCGGGGGGCGGATGGCGGGGGGCAGAGTGGGGGTGGCGCGGGGCGGATGGCGGGGGGCGGAGTGGGGGTGGCGGGGACATGCGGGGTGGGGGTGGCGGGGACCTGCGGGGGGTGAGGGTGGCGGAGAGAGAGGAGGGGGTGTGGGTGGTGAGGGTGGCCGAGAGAGGAGGGGGTGTGGGTGTGGGCGGAGAGAGGAGGGGCGGGGGGCGGAGTGGGGGTGGCGGGGGGCGGATGGCGGGGGGCGGAGTGGGGGTGGCGGGGGGCGGATGGCGGGGGGCGGAGTGGGGGTGGCGGGGACATGCGGGGTGGGGGTGGCGGGGACCTGCGGGGGGTGAGGGTGGCGGAGAGAGAGGAGGGGGTGTGGGTGGTGAGGGTGGCGGAGAGAGGAGGGGGTGTGGGTGTGGGCGGAGAGAGGAGGGGCGGGGGCGGATGGCGGGGGGCGGAGTGGGGGTGGCGGGGGCGGATGGCGGGGGGCAGAGTGAGGGTGGCGGGGGGCGGAGTGGGGGTGGCGGGGGGCGGATGGCGGGGGGCGAAGTGGGGGTGGCGGGGGGCGGATGGCGGGGGGCGGAGTGGGGGTGGCGGGGACATGCGGGGTGGGGGTGGCGGGGACCTGCGGAGAGAGAGGAGGGGGTGTAGGTGGTGAGGGTGGCGGAGAGAGGAGGGGGTGTGGGTGTGGGCGGAGAGAGGAGGGGCGGGGGGCGGATGGCGGGGGGCGGAGTGGGGGTGGCGGGGGGCAGATGGCGGGGGGCGGAGTGGGGGTGGCGGGGGGCGGATGGCGGGGGGCAGAGGCGGAGAAAGGAAGAGAAAGAGAAAGAGAGGGAAATAGAGAGAGAGGGGGAAATCAAAAGAGAAGAGAGAGAGAGAAAGAAAGAGAGGGAAGTAGAGAGAGAGAAGGAAGAGAGAGAGGGAAAAAGAAAGAGAGAGGGAAAGAAATTGAAAGAGAAGAGGGAGAGAGAAAGAAAGAGTGGGAATAGAGAGAGAGAGGGGGGAAAGAGAGAGAAAGAGAGAAAAAGAGAGAGGAAAGAAAGAGATGGCGGGGAAGAGAGAGAGGAGGGGGATCTATAGACCCCCACATCAAGATTTTGCACCGTCCCTGGTGCAATTTCTTTATTTGCTTCTTTTTTCCATGCAGAAAATAAAAGAACTATGGTATGTACAGGGAATGAATTTCATCTGCTTGCATCAATTCAAATAACTCTTCACCCTGGAAATATTGACTAGGGGAATCCTTTTACCCTGCAAATCTTCCAGATGCACTGCGCCATGTGGCAATACCTTAATAACCTTATATGGTCCTGTCCATTTGGGGGCCAATTTAGTTGAAATTGCCGGGACTTGATGCACTAAAACCATGGACCCTTCTTGAACTTCATTCGATCTCAGATACCTGTCATGTAATTTCTTGCGCTCTTCTTGTGTCACCATAAGTTTCTGCATTGCCCCTTCTCTGTATTCTTCTAATGCCACCAATCTCTGAATGGGGGGTTCCATTCCAATGGTTTTCATTCCTAGTTCCTTTCTGATAATGAACTCGAATGGTGCCAATGCTTCTTTCCCATATACTAACCGAAATGGAGTTTCGCCTGTGGTTCCCCTCTTTGTGGTTCTGAAAGCCCAAATTGCACCGATCAGTGCTAGCGGCCAGGAGCTTTGATGATCAAAAGCTAATTTGCGAAGCAATCCAATCAAAATCTTATTGGAACTCTCTGCTTGGCCATTTGCCCTTGGGTAATAGGCACAAGATTTTTTATGGAAGATTTTGTACCTGTCAAATATAAACTGGAGCAATTGATTTACAAAATGTGTGCCCCTGTCACTAGTAATTTCTAGTGGGCAACCAAATCTTGAGAAAATACGTTTATACACAAATTTAGCTACTGTTAAAGCCGTGCAGTCCACAGTAGCTTTAGCCTCTATCCATTTAGTGGCATAGCATGTGGCCATCAAAATATACTTTTTACCTCCTGGTTGCCCAGTTGGGCTAATTGGCCCTATGAAATCAAGACCCCATCGTTCAAATGGGAGCCATCCTGTAGATATGACCAATGGTTGGAAATTCAATCTGGTTGGCGCGGGAGCACACCTCTTGCAGATGTTGCATTCTTTAGAAAACTTGATTGCATCCTTGAAAATATGAGGCCACCATAAACCTTTGTGGATGATTCTATGAGCCAATTCTTCCCCCTTTAGATGTCCTTCATTGTGTGCAGCCTCTAGCAGAAGATTTACCTCCTCTAGATAGACACACCTTCTCAATACATCATCCTGACAGTATTTATATAAATTTCCATTTATAAGAGAATATGCTTTGGTTTTCAGGAGCAATCTTCTCTTTTCTACAGGTGTCAAGTGTTCTGGGATCTTTCAAGTAGTGCGAACATGAAGAATTTCATCATACCAACCTGTCCGAATTGCTACTAGAAAAAGATTGCTATCCACCAGTTCATCATTAATACCTGTTGCCTTTTCGCTCATTGCGGTCCTGGACACTTGATCTGCCATGTAGTGCTCTTTTCCTGGCTTAATCTGAATATCAAAATTAAATTCCTGAAATAGGAGTAACCATCTCCAAATCCTTCCAGCTACTCTAGGTTTGTTTATTAAATACTTCAAGGGCTGATGATCAGAGATAACAATGAAATGTACACCAAGGAGATAATGTCTAAACTTCTGAAGAGCAAATACGATAGCCAAACCTTCTCTTTCGGTTGTACTCTAATTTCTTTCAGCTTGGTTGAGTAGTCTGCTTGCATAAGAGATAGGTCTATCCACTTTGTTAGATGAAGGTTGAGCTAGAACTGCACCAACAGCATGAAGACTAGCATCTGTATGCACATGAAATTCCAATGACCAATTAGGAACACTTAAAAGTGGAGCAGTACATAGCCTCAACTTTAGTTCACAAAATGCTTTGTCAGCTTCAGCACTCCATGAGAAAGGGATCTTTTTGCTGGTAAGCCTTGACAAGGGCTTAGTAATTTCCGAATACATCCTAATGAATCTTCTGTGATACCCTGCATGGCCCAAGAAACTTTGCACTTCCTTTGGGCTTTGTGGAATTGGCATGGAAAGAATAGCTGTAACCTTTGCAGGGTCAACAGTTATGCCTTCAGCAGATACTATGTGACCAAGAAGAGTGCCCTTAGTGACCAAAAAGTGACATTTATCAAGATTCAATTTCAAACCTGTTTTGAGACATTGCTCAAAAATTTCTTTTAGATTTTCCAAATGGTCATGGAAATCTTGAACTGCTGCCCTTCTATCTGTACCTGAAAATACTGAAAAATCATCCATGAAAATGCGTAGAAAGGTTGTTAACCATTTGCCCAATATCAGATACATCGTTCTATTAAATGAAGCCGGTGCATTCTTCAAACCAAAAGCCATTCGAGTATAGACATAAGTGCCCCAGGGAGTGACAAAGGCTGTTTTGTCCCTATCATCAGGATGGATCACTATCTGATTGTAGCCACTAAAGCCATCCAAGAAACTATACAAAGCGTGACCAGCTACTTCTTCAAGTACTTGCTCTGTGAAGGGCTGAGGAAATCCATCTTGAATAGTTACTTTATTCAAAGCACGAAAATCAACACATACCCTTATTTTTCCACTATTTTTCTTCGGCACAATAACCATAGAAGAAAGCCACCTGGAATGTTCTACTGGCACAATTATACCTGCTTCTTCTAATTTTGTAATCTCTGCTTTTACCGTCTCTGCATACTTTGGATTGAGTCAATATGGCCTACTTCTTACAGGTGCAGCTCCCTCAACCAAGGGTATCCGATGTAATCCAAGCTCTTCTGGTATTCCTGTTAGATCTTTGTAGGACCATGTGAAGACACTTTTGTAAGTAAAGAGCAAAGAAGTTACCTT
The DNA here is from genome assembly GCA_020310875.1 of Ceratopteris richardii. NCBI lineage: Eukaryota > Viridiplantae > Streptophyta > Polypodiopsida > Polypodiales > Pteridaceae > Ceratopteris > Ceratopteris richardii. The sequence goes on along the minus strand of CM035426.1, from coordinate 144,611,379 downwards.
CTGTAGTAAATTAGGATAATGCCACAACCAGGATGCCAAATGGACTATTTGAGGGTTCTCTTCATCCCCTAAATTTACTTCTTGAAACAATGTTTCAGAATTGGTCTTGCTTGATAAATCATCTCCACTATATGCAGGAGTGGATTTTAAGTTATATTCTGCAACATGTTTTTCCATCCATCCTTGAGGTATATCTGCAAAAGGAAGATCTTCTCTGCTCTTTGGTTCATAATCTTCCCTCTGTGATACTTTTATATTGGTTGCATCTTCCAAGCTTGTAGTTTCCTTCAATTGTTCATTCTCCAACACCTTGTGGTCTTCATTGCCCTTTTCTGTAATTTCCTTATCTGCAACTTCTTCCTCAATTTCGTTGATCTCCACTGTGCAACACTCTGCACTTCCAATCATCCAATTTAACAATGTATCATCTTCTTGGGGTAGAGAGGGCATTACCTGAGTATCCACAATATATCCAGTGGTTTTTCCTGAATCAAATCCTTCTTCTAAGTGTAGTTGCAGTTGGCTATTGGTATTTGTTGAAATCCATAGTTTATTTTTTCCCCAATCTTGCAAAGATTTTTCTTGTCTTAACCAAGGTCTCCCCAGGAGCAAAGGATAGGAAGTCTCCTGTGGAAGTGCAATAACAACAAAATCCAACACAAAGTGGCAACCCTGTACTACCATCAATACCTTTTCAATAATGCCAAGTGGCGCAACCCGATGTTGATCTGCCAATGTAACCGTGAATGGTGCCAACTTGGTGGGGTTCAATTTCAGCTTCTTCATTGTAAAATCTGGCATCAAATTGATACCCGAGCCTCCATCTATGATCACACTTGTAAGAGCTTCATCCTTTATACAAACTGATAATCTTGAACTTTGGTAGTCTGCTAAGGGTGTAGGGGGAAAATCAACCATGAACCCATCTATACTAGGTGATTGGACCAAGTGAGCAGAGTGTATAATCTTCAGTAAGTCACTTCTTATTTTTGAATCCATCCTTATAAGTTCATAAAGACTAGCCTTGTGATGAATACCTTTCAAGATCTGTTCAATGTTTACCTCCTGAGTGTTTTCTTGCAGACTTGTTGGCTGGCCCTTTAAAGAAGTAGTCATCTTATTATAAGCTCCTTCAATTTCAGCTTGGTCCTTCCATCGAGACTCCTTTTCTTCCTCTTTATCCTGAAATCCTTGTTGTTCATCTCTCTGGGTTGCAGCTGCTTGCCTAGCTCTAGTCATCATGGGCATTGCAGAGGATGAAACAGCATAAGTCTGAGTGGTTTTCCCTTCTTCATGTGGAGAGACTGCAATCATGTGAATTGGAGCAGGATGACCTCTTGGGCAATCTTTGGTATAATGATCCTTGGCCTCTGGACAATGTTGACAAGGAGGTGCATCTTCTGGGAGGGAACACCTATTTTGCATGTGGCCGTACTCACCACAACGATAGCACATCAAAGGTCTATTATATCTAGGCCTTGTAGGCCGATTCTCTTCTCTATTCAAAGTATTTGATGTACTAGCATAATATGAATCCAAATTTTGAGGGTTACCTCTCTGCTGTGTACCCTTGAGGTAGTAGCAATCTCTGGCTTCATGCCCATCCTTCCCACAAAATTGGCAGCTTACCTTATTGGGACAATTAGCATTGGAATGTCCATTGTTGTTACAGATCGTGCACCAAATTTGTCTCCTTATATCCGGAGTGGTCCTCAAATCTTCTAACTCACGGCGAAGTTGAGCTACTTCATCATCAGTGCGACGCAGTGGTGGCAAGACCTTCTCTTCTTGTTGATTTTGTTGCATCTTCAATGCTTCCAGTTCCCTCCTTAGTTGCTCAATAGGATCCAGATCTGCAGCATACTTTTGTTGTGTATCCCCCTCAAAATGTTGCCTTGCTTCTTCAATGCGTGATACCGCTGCAACAAAATCATTGAGAGTGGCATCCAATCTAAGAGACTCCCGAAGCTTCTGCTGAGATGACCTTGGCAGGGCCTTCTCAATCCACTTTTTAACCAAAAAGTCACCTGGAGCATGTGACAGACGTGCAACAAGTGCTTTTGTTCTAGTGTGAAGTTCATGAAAAGATTCACCTGGTCTTAGCTTCAAATTCTCTAGCTGATCTAGAGCTCTTTCCGAAGAATCACTCGGTCTGAATGTTTGTGAGAAAGGCGCCTTCAAAGCCTCCCATGTAGTGAAATGGCCATCTGCATACTGACTGTACCATTTATCTGCAAGACCCTCCAATGTGGATGGAAAAAGTGCTAGCATTGCATCTTCCCTATTCAGCAGACCTCGCCCACGGCATAAAGAGATGAATCTTCTCACATGATCATCAGCATCCTCATAAGCATGTCCCTTGAAGGTAGGGAACTTGATGTTGAGCCTGGAGAGCAAATGAGAAAGATCCTCCATTTGGACCGGTGTCTCTTCTGACGTATCTGAGGAGAAATCTAAAGTTCTCCTATACCCTTCTTTTGACAATGGTGTCCCACCCAAGTCAATGGACAAATTTAGGGAAGGCAGAGGGGAGGTAGACTCACAAGCCGTGCCTATTGCTAACTTGTTAAGACTCCTCCGAACACGAAGAGACTCCTTATCTACTCGTGTATGGGTCATGTACTTATTCGCAAGTGTAATAGGGCAAATACCTCTCACAGAAATGCAAAGGTCCCACCAGGCGTGCGAAACTGTAGAGGAGGTACTGGGGTATCTGCTTTTAACAAAGGTAGAGAATGAAGATTAAACACGTCCAGTACGTCACCTACTCAAGGGGGGCTCTCTTTAGGGAAGTATACCCTTTAACATTTCTGTGAGCAGGCAGACTACAAGAATTGTACAGAATGGTAAATGCTTCAGAAAAATATGGACAACAAATGACCAAGGAAGACCAATCACTTCTTGATTTGACTCAGATGATTACAAGGTTGGTCCGATGCTCAAAAGTGAAGGCTTAGAAGGCTAACATGCCATCCTAGAATTAAATAAGCTCAATGCAGAGAATCTTCTCATCAGCTTAAGGGGCTAATTACATGCAGTCTAACTCAGAACAATACAAATGGTAAGATTTGCTCAAGAGAATAGAGCTCAATCACCAATACTGACTCACGGAAAGGAAAGAAAATCCAAGGCACTTTCTTACACTATAGTGCTCATAGCCCTCAACTGAGAAGCCTACCCTCTATATCCACACTACAGAGTAGCTCCTACAATAGGCTTGAAACCACCAAGTGGAAGAGACGACTTCTGCACGTATGCCCGCGTCAATGAAACTCCAAAAATTGTACCAAAAATGTGTGTACCGTGTACATGTAACACCAAATGAGCACAAATCCTTTGATTTTATAGGCCCCAATAGGGCAAGAGGGCCTTGCCAAATCTTCACGTCCACTGATCACGCGCCGGTTGATTACCCAAGATTGGAGGGGTAGGTCAATTATTCCCCTTGATTTGAATTAGATCCACAAAATAGGTAGTCGCCGTGAATGGTTACTGGCGATTCCACTTTCACTTTTTACCTGCATTCTTCAATCATCCTGGTCAAAGGGGTCTTTGCTTGAACGATTGGGTTCTTCTTGATAAAAGTCTTGCCCATAATTGCTCTTTAGATTATGGTATACTTCTGAGTCCATCTTCATAACCTTGCTGAAGGAAGAGGTCCCAATGTAATCGTGGGTGTGTATATGCAAAAATGTGTGTGTGGGTGTATGTGTGTATGTGGGTGAGTGTGTGTGTTGCATGTGTGTGTGCGAGTGAGAATGTGTGATAGTATGTGTGTGAGTGTGTGTATGAGTGGGGGGAGTGTGCATATGTATGGGTGTGTGTGTGTGTTTGTACGCATAGGGGTGCATGTGTGTAAGTGTGGGTGTGTGTGATTTGTGTGTGATTGTATGGGGGTGTGAGTGTGTAATGGTGCGGGTGTGTGTGGCATATGTGTGTGTGGGTGTGTGTGTGTGTGGGTGTGCACGTATGTGTTTGTGTATGTGTGGGAGTGTATGTGGGTGTGTGTGTAAGCCAGTGTGTGTGGAAGTGTGCTTGAGGGTGTGTGTGGAAGTGTGGGGTGGATGAGGGGAAGGAGGCGGACTAGGAAGGACTAGGGGGGGCGAGGCTTGCGGGTGGCGGGTGGCGGGGACCTGGGGGGGGGGGAGGGTGGGTGTAGGCGGGAGGGTGTGGGTGGTGAAGGTGGCGGAGAGAGGAGGGGGTGTGGGTGTGGGCGGAGAGAGGAGGGGCGGGGGGGCGGATGGCGGGGGGCGGAGTGGGGGTGGCGGGGGGCGGATGGAGGGGGGCGGAGTGGGGGTGGCGGGGACATGCGGGTGGGGGTGGCGGGGACCTGCGGGGGGTGAGGGTGGCGGAGAGAGAGGAGGGGGTGTGGGTGGTGAGGGTGGCGGACAGAGGAGGGGGTGTGGGTGTGGGCGGAGAGAGGAGGGGCGGGGGGCGGATGGCGGGTGGCGGAGTGGGGGTGGCGGGGGGCGGATGGCGGGGGGCGGAGTGGGGGTGGCGGGGGGCAGATGGCGGGGGGCGGAGTGGGGGTGGCGGGGGGCGGATGGCGGGGGGCGGAGTGGGGGTGGCGGGGACATGCGGGGTGGGGGTGGCGGGGACCTGCGGGGGGTGAGGGTGGCGGAGAGAGAGGAGGGGGTGTGGGTGGTGAGGGTGGCGGAGAGAGGAGGGGGTGTGGGTGTGGGCGGAGAGAGGAGGGGCGGGGGGCGGATGGCGGGGGGCGGAGTGAGGGTGGCGGGGGCGGATGGCGAGGGGCGGAGTGAGGGTGGCGGGGGGCGGATGGCGGGGGGCGGAGTGGGGTGGCGGGGGGCGGATGGCGGGGGGCGGAGTGGGGGTGGCGGGGGGCGGATGGCGGGGGGCGGAGTGGGGGTGGCGGGGACATGCGGGGTGGGGGTGGCGGGGACCTGCGGAGAGAGAGGAGGGGGTGTGGGTGGTGAGGGTGGCGGAGAGAGGAGGGGGTGTGGGTGTGTGCGGAGAGAGGAGGGGCGGGGGGCGGATGGCGGGGGGCGGAGTGGGGGTGGCGGGGGGCGGATGGCGGGGGGCGGAGTGGGGGTGGCGGGGGGCGGATGGCGGGGGGCAGAGTGGGGGAAGAGAGAGAAGGAGAGAGAGAGAGAGAGAGAGAGAGAGAGAGAGAGAGAGAGAGAGAGAGAGAGAGAGAGAGAGAGAGAGAGAGAGAGAGAGAGAGAGAGAGAGAGAGAGAGAGAGAGAGAGAGAGAGAGAGAGAGAGAGAGAGAGAGAGAGAGAGAGAGAGAGAGAGAGAGAGAGAGAGAGAGAGAGAGAGAGAGAGAGAAAGAGATAGAAGGAGGGCACGCGGGGGAGGAGAGAGAAAAGAGAGAGAGATAGAGAGAGCGAGAGAAAGAAAAGGTGAGAGAGAGGGGGAGAAAGGAAGAGAAAGAGAAAGAGAGGGAAATAGAGAGAGAGGGGGAAATCGAAAGAGAAGAGATAGAGAGAGAAAGAAAGAGAGGGAAGTAGAGAGAGAGAAGGAAGAGAGAGAGGGAAAAAGAAAGAGAGAGGGAAAGAAATTGAAAGAGAAGAGGGAGAGAGAAAGAAAGAGAGGGAATAGAGAGAGAGAGGGGGGAAAGAGAGAGAAAGAGAGAAAAAGAGAGAGGAAAGAAAGAGATGGCAGGGAAGAGAGAGGGGAGGGGGATCTACACCCTAGTAACTCCCTTTCCTTACAATACCTTATATGGTCAAATTTAACGTTCATCCAACATGGAAGTTGGGATTCCCATTCATTGGGTAATACATGCTTGGCTTCTCCTCATAATGGGGGCCTTACAAAACGTGCATTAGTACATACAATCATGAGGGGTTGACATTGATCATATACTAACAAGGATGAATGTTCTTCCCTTAGGGTAATGATTGGTCCTTGAAAATCTCAATTATTGTGTGTTTCAAAGCCGTTAAAGACTCTCTCATGATCGTATTTTCAAAGGAAGCCATAAATTTTGTTGTCCACTTGAGATGACTTAATAAAAGGTTTATTAAGTTCATACAAAAGAATGATAGAAAGAGTGGGATTGAAAATTGGAGAGCTATCACTAGCTCCAAACATGATACAAGGTGATAGTCAAGGATCAGAAAAATCAAGTATGAAACATCTTTGGATGTTACTCCATGAGAATCAAAAGGGCTTCATAGAACAAAGAAAAATGTTATAGGTCATCATGGATATACAAACTTGGGGAAAAAACTCCTAAAGAGGGAAAAAAGTGCCTCGACAGTTAGTGTGTTCACAACATCAGTACTTAAATATATCAACCATTCAAAGAGTCAACAACTAGTCAACAAAGGCAAAAAAATGAGAAATAAGAGACGAAAAAACTCCTTTGAGAGAGAACTGATTTAAAAGGAGCAAGCTGAGATATCAAGTCAAAAAAAAGCAAGAGAATATAAAAAAAAATGAAAATAAACAAGAAAACAAAAGAACAAAAGTTGAAAGTTTAGAAGACACCAAAAGTTGTACAAATTTGTGATCTAGAAAAGAAGAATATGTATTTTTAATAATGAAGTTTGAACTCCAAGAAAGTTTTATAGAACTTGTTAGAAGGAGGAGATTCCCACTTTCATAAGGTCTCGAGATGGAAGAGTCACGTTACTCACATCATGAATGATGCGCTAATCTTTAGTGAGTCATATGAAGTTGAGGATTATAAAGTTGATATTTCTAAAGTGAGTATAAATTTCCTTATTCCCATTATGCCTAATGACGATGCAAAAAAACTCTAAGAGATAGAGTAGCAAGAACTTTTAGGCTAGACGATGTCGTAGAGATAAACATCTCTACATAATTTTGAAACTAAACCCCAATCATTTGATATTGATGATCTTATTCTTGCATATGTACAAGAAGACAATATCAATGTTTATATCATCTGTACTTTCAGAAATTCTTAATAGCAAAAAAACTCTTGCTCTTCCATGTTTTTGATTGTACATGTCAACAAGATACCCCACACTGAGCTACACAGGAGGGTTCCATCAGATTTTCTACTTATGCTGAATCTGTTATCCATGATGGTTTTGAAAATGGATTCTCATTAAGGATTATCAATTATCCAAGTACTACTCCGCGTATGGAGGTCCACACGAGATACATATCAATTAACTCCGTTTCAAATATGTGAATTGATTGTATGCTATCCCTCATGGACTCAAGCAAGCAACCTTCATGTTAGAATGCGAAACCCAAGAAGAAAATGGACTTTGGATAATTAGAAAATAATGTCCTTGATGCAAGGAGTAGAGCGTTGATATATACGAAAAGCTCATGCTAAAGAGAATGTAAAAATAGGGACGCTCATGTTTTCTTCATATGGATAAAATTAGCAAAACGTGTTTTCCCTTTTTTTTTTTCTGCGAAAGCAGAAGCTCTAAACTTAGACTTTTGACACTATTAAAGAAGACTCCCAAGCTATTCCAACGGGGGGGAAGATCGACGCCATGGAAAGAGAACTTCATCTGCCTATGAACGGATCGATCTGGGAGAGATTATTGTCCTGCAGATAATGCGCCTCACAGTCGGAAGGGTATTGAGGAGTGTGTGTCTGCACATTTTTCTAGTCCGTCTGTGTCATTGCTTTGAAATGGATAATTCTCCGAAGTCGGCTCGGATAACGCTTCTGAATATATAACGCCTGACGATATATGCAAGTAGAAGGAGGCATATTGGTTTATCTTGCGTAAAGACCGTGGCAGAAATTGAACACGATTTTAATATATGGAGACAACGGAGAACTTGGCGGTTTTGTTTACCGAAATATGCATCTAAACTCTTCTGATTCATTGTTTTCTTTTTGGAAGTTTTATTGTTACTGCGCGAGTGGAATTCGTGGGGAATGGATATCCGAGGTTAATCGGAAGCGGAGATATAGAGGAGTTATTACAAACTCGATAGACGCAAGGAATCGGGGCTCAAGAAGCTTATCAGAGGTGAAGAGAGAGGAGTAGTAACAAATGATGAAAGAGCTGTTATGGATTCGATCACACTTCTTCAACATGCTGTAAGAAAATTCGATTATTCTTTTAACTATTTAATTCATCCGTAGATAGATCAATTTTAGATTCCTTACGCAATCATCAATTGGTTCGTTTCGCCTCAGTTCCATATGTTTCAGCTCACTATTTCATGCTTACTGCAACTCTGTTCTGTGAACATACGAATTTTATAATCCACAATGATCGCTGAATGAATTAGCGGTCAATTTATTTATGCTTGCAAATTTTAAGAGTGCTTTATAATTACTGTTCGCAAGGGTTACGCCTTCGCGGAAGTGGTTACGATAGGCACAAATGACGATTCGTACTGTGGAATGTTTTTTCATATCTTCAAAGAGAGGTGTCTAGCTAAAACGATGCTACGATAAGCAATACGAGTTAAGTTTATGGTCTGTAGCATGCGGTAAAAGGTTTGAATTTGAGTGGTTTCCATTCAGAAAAGTAAATGCTTTACCACAAATTTTCATTGACGTTTCCATTCAGCCTCACCTCTTTGATTAACGTTGTTTATGAATGAAAGGAGTTCCATATCTTAAGTATGCTTTGAGTTTGAATGAAAGTTCATTTTTAAATGATGATATGATTTTACTATCTGGGATGAATGCTTAGTTGAAATATATAGATGAGTTTTCGGTTCCTGAAATATAGGAGAATATGATAAGGTATTGCCATGGATCTGATTTCTTTTTAAGTTATTGACCATCACCTCAACTGATAGAAGGCACCCTGCATGCGCCGTTTAACCAAGGTTGAGCTGATCCATCAACTGAGCATTCTACTTCCGACATTGTGAACGTGACCTGAAGACTACAAGAGGGTGACTCAAGTGAGATTCATACATATTTGCATATGCATACATGCCATTCGAGAATTTGGTGCAGTAGTTTTGTCATCCTTGGGAGTGATAACTAAATCCAAAACGTTCTTGAATCTTTTGGGTTTTGAGGGCTGATCGATTTGATTTTAGCACCTCCATGGAGATTTACAAATGGTAGAACCTCCTCGTGTCATCCATCCCATTAACAATCATAGAGGTGGTTACTCATATGAAGAAAACATAGTCTATGCTTTATGACCCATCACCTTGTCTTTCTTCTAGTCTACCCCACTTAAATGACCCTAGAGAAATTCATTTTGCTACTAAAGTTGAGCAAGTTGCATCTTCATCCACAGTAATCTAGTTAGTTGCAATCTGACATTGCTTTAATCAAAATTGAAATTGTCTAAAAAAACAGCATCCCTATAAAATATCGAGAACTCAAGAAAATAGTTTTAGATATTCAAATCTAGCTCAAAGCATGGCTCCATTAACTAAAAATCCTCAACGTATTCCTCCACCTAATCCTCAACCTACATTTTCAAAACCTTACAACGATCATTGAAGCCCTAATGTGAGGAGATGCATTTGGTATGACACCACTGACCATCTCACTTATTCATGTCAAGTCTTAAAGAGGCAAGAGAACAACAATTTGTCATAGACATCAAGAAGAAATTATGTGATTTTAAGACACGTCTACCTTTATTCATCAATTGAGGAAAGGGGGTTATGAAAAAACTATATGAAAACCTTTCTAACTCAAACCTAGGAGCCTTTGCTATTAAACTAGAGGGAGGATAATAGTGATAAGTGTTGAGAGTTCCATGCTCCACCCTTTTGTCCAAAGCTAGTTTCATTCTCATGCAAGCTCACTTATCCCACATGCAAGGGAATTCTCCCAAACTCCATGTAAGCAAGGCCTCCCTTCACTCCAAACAAGTCATTCCACTCTAGCTCATTGCCAAGAGTGTACTTCCACTCCTCATGGAGTCTCCATGCTCATAGAGAAATCTTTGTAAGTTCATTTCCATTTTAATTCATTCATCATGTCTTGTTATCTTTTGTTCCTTCTTCCATAGCTGGTTAGATTTGTGCATGTGAGTAGAGTAGGAGTAGTCCTTTTTCATTTCAACATGGTATTAGAGCATAGGTTACTTCTTGATAACATCTCCTTTTGAGTGTTGATTTTCATCATCTTTTTCATTAGTATGTTTTTCATACTTAATCCCTCCCTCCCTTAATCACCCTTTCAATAAGAGTGCTTTTAAGCACTATTTGCATTTTTTTTAGAGCATCTTATTTGCAAAGCACACAACAGCATAACACCACAACGTGCTCAAACGTTCAAAACCTGCTCCAAAGTCACCAATAAGCAGATTTGTCCGAAAGCCCCTATTGTTGACTTTTGCTATCTATTTGTCTCGGATTACATGGCGCATCCAGAGATGTGTGTAAGAAACCAGAGCACTGCGCCATATTGATGGATAGCTTGCATCCAACAATATAGTCATAATGGTAGAGGTGGGTGTGAAGGCATTCAAACAATGCTGCTCCTTCGTCTCCCTCTCTCTCTCTCTCTCTCTTCCCTACGATCGCTTGCGCCTCATGTACATGTGCCGCCTGCTTTGTCTTCAACGCCCCCCCCCCCCCCCCCCCCCCCCCCCCCCCCGCTTTTTGATACGCTGCCCCCTTTCCTAAACTCTTCTCAATCACGCACACACGATTAGTAGCCATGGTCTTTGCCTACGTAGTGCCGAGCATTTGTCTTTTTCGGTTGCCTGTTCTGTCTTAGGTGATTCTCTCTTCAGGGGGGCACCGCTAAGAGAAGATGCAGACCCGAGGCAATGCCTATCCTTCTCCTTCTGACGGCATCGCGTTCTTCCTTTGACCGAGGCGAGTCTCATGTAAGCAGCGACAAAGCCACATGCTCCAGCTCTCCACTCGCTTGCCATTATCCAGTTCAATGGCAATGGTGCAACAAGAAAGGATAAGAATCTGAAAAACGGAGCTTCATTGTATGCCAAGGCAGCTGCATTGGCCAATGTAGATGCGATGAGGGAATTTGGGCATTGCTTGCAAGATGGTTATGGAGTGCCCAAAAATGTATGAGAGGGAAAGTGTCTTCTGCTTCACGCGAATGCACGGGAGGCAGCTGCTGCTCTAGTTGCGTCCCCTCATGATATTCTTGAGACAGCGACAGAGAATAGCGAGAGAAAAGCAATGCATACAACAAAAATTGCAACCAGTGAGAGTAATCCAAAGATCGTGAACCACACGGGATATGTAGAGTTTTGAAGCTCCACATATGCGCCTCTATCCACAAGTCCAGCTTATTTTCTCTTTTGAATGTTATGACCATCGATTATGTCATTTGTGTTGAATGCCATGCGGCCTGCACATGTTTTTTTTTGTATTCAAAGAAAATAAATGCCTTTTATACTATTTGAGAAACACAAGAGAGAAGTCATAGTCATGAGTCATTCTATATTGAACCTTATATACTTTTTGGAAGAAATACACGTTTTTTGTGTATTGACACTCAATTAATGGCTCTTTTGTAAAAGGATTAGAAACTGCCACATTCATAAGTGGTAAGACCTTCCTTTGTAATCCTTTGGATGATTAGCACTAAATCTTTCTCTTCATTTTTAGGTGCACATCGAAGGAAGCCAAATACTTTGTTAAGCAAGCTTCTCCTTTTGAACCCCTACCTCACTCTTGACTATGGAGGAAAAGAATGAGTCCACTTTCATTGGTCAACATTTCTACACATGGCAAGTCAAAATGCAATATAAGCTCATGAAGAAATGCCTATGGAGTATTGCTTGCGGCAAAGAGAAGAAACCAACAACGTGAGAAGGTGAAACTTCTTGGCAACTCAAGGATGAGAAAGCATTGTCCACCATAGCACTTGGGCTAAGCAATCAATATGTGCATCACATTGATGAGAAGGGCACCACCTATGATGCTTGGGCAAAACTTGATCATCTTTTTGGATCTAAAGCCAAATCTTCCAAAATCAACCTCCTTATAAACTTATTTGATCTCAAAATGGAGCCCAAATCCTCTTTGGCCTCCCATCTCAATATCTTCAAGAGTATGTGTACTAAACTTGTTGACATTGACAAAAAGCTTGATGAAGATGTACTCATTGCCTTTCTACTACGAAGTCTTCCCCAAGATTCATATGGCCACATCATCACCACGCTTAGGCTTCTTCCACAACCAACACTTAGCGATGTTGAAGCTACCCTCCTTGATGAAGAAAAGAATCTTCAACACCATAGCTCCTCTCAAGAGAAAGCTCTGTTCAATAAGAAGAAACCACCTCATCAAAAGTACAAACCATGTCACTTCTGCAAAAGAACAAATCATCCAGAAGAGAAATGCTACTACAAACCCAAGAAATATGCCAACATCAGTGAAGAAAAGAAGTGATGGAGACATTCCTATGATGATAGGTGGAAATTCTGAGACATTTAACTTTTTCATCCAGGACAATTATTCTTATGAGATTATCATATGTGAACATTTCTTATGTAAGACTAGAATGGAAACTAAAGTGATGGACAATGGGTCTACATATGCTAGGAATAGATCTAAAGATGAGTGGCAATCACTACAAGTAATGACTATCAACCCAAATCATGTATGAAATCAAGAGCAAATTAGAAAAATTCCTAGTTGCTCACAAGAGAAAGTATGTGATGATAACTTACCTCTATGTGAGATTCGAACTTACTTTGATAACAAATTTTCTAGATACCACTATTGAGCAGGACAATAGTAGACCATGGATTGAAGTCTCGCAACCCCTTGTAAATACTTTTTAAAGCTTTTCTATCTGTTTTTTGTCATCAAAATTGCATTTCTTCCATCACAAAAACATATGTAAAAAAACTATAAAAAACCAAGGAGAATATTTTATAATCAAAGGATTCATTCTAACTAACGAGCATATTGAACACATTATTCACACATCATTAACTATTTAATTACTTGAAGAGCTTCAAGATGCATTACATGACGTAGACACATTCCAATTTGTGCATCTAAACTCCATTGATGAATATGATTTGATTTCCTCTTTTCTTATGGAGTACATATATGAGGAATCCACCATCAATACAAATTATAAAACAATTGACAAAAAGATAAAAACCATTGCTCAGCATTTACCCTAAGGAAGTGATGAGAAGTTCAAGCTAGTTTCTAAAGAAAGCCCATTTTATGTGATCAATCAAGCATAGGACACACCTTTACCGATGAAACCATTAAACAATTTAAAATAGGAAGTGATGATTGATTTCTTTTACCTGCTGAATGAGACCTATTCCTAAGAGTCATTCAAAAATATGATAAAGCTTTTTCATTTTATCCTCATGAGCTAGGTTGCGCTGATCCATGACTAGTTTTGCCCATGATCATTTTTACAGTACCACACATTCCATAAAATCTTCATCCCATACTAGTCCCAAAAGCTCACTTGAGTTGATGAGACTACTTAAGGAGAAGATGCACATGAGAATTCTTGAACCATCCTCAATTCTATAATGTAATAGGTGGTTCACTGTACTGAAGAAGAATGGAACTTCACATTTATTAAAGACTTGCAACTTGTCAATAAAGTCACAATTAGGAATGTAGGAACTTACCTAATTGTAGGGGAGTTTGCAAAAGCCTTTGTTAGGCACTACATCTACTCTATGGGTGAATTATGTTCACACTATGACCATTTCTAGCTCTCTATAGAGAGTAGAGTCATTACTACAACGAAGACTGCTTAGGCTTAATACATATATGCACTTTGTTGTAGGGAGCTACAAAATCAGTAGCACATATGATGAATGCTATGAATATGGTCTTGCATGAGTTCATAAAACTGACATTTGAAAAATATCTCACAACATCCTAAAGTTAAACCTGTACCATGTTATAATGGACCTTTTCGTATTATTTAGACAATTAATGAGAATGCTTTTAGACTAGACATACCTTCTCATTGGAATATACATACTTCCTTTCATATTAGTTTATTGAAATCTTTTAAAGGAACTTTACCACTCACTTCTATTTTAGGTGATCCTCCATTACTTGAAGAGGATGCTGAAATTTTAATTCTAGAGAAAATACTTAATTATGATGTCACTACTACTACATGCACAGGTAACCAGTATCTTAGACATTTAGTTAGATATAAAAATCACTCACTTGAAGAATCTCAATGGATTCATAAGCCATCACTAAGTTTGTATTATGATCATTTGATTTCTGCATATCATTCATAGTCACATTAAATTCCAATTTTTCGATTCCATGCATGTGTTTTTACATGGAACATGGTTATTATTGATCACTGATGAGACAGGTGACTGACCTTCCATGTCTATTTTATTCTTATCAAATGCGTTCAGATGCTTTTCAATTGGTAGGCATGTTATACTTTATTGAATAATGAAATGTTATATGGACTTTAATGTCTTGAGGTTTTGAATGTGATTTGTGTTTTGATTTAGCAGGTGAAGAATCATGAGGGTCTGAATACATGTGGACTTATTCAAAATTTTTGGACATATTTAAAAGAATATTTAGAAGATAATATTTTAGTTCTTTTTTTTTTAAACAATAGATCGCTTTAGAAAGTGACATTTTTGTAAAAATAGTAGATCACAATTTTGTAAATAAAATAGATTTTCTTAAAACCACACTTTTTGAAGTGTTGCCAGTCACGTATCTTCTATTCAGAACATAATGAAAAATACCTATAAACTCACATGCTCTGATAGACTCGTCAAATCAGAGTATTTATGGGGTGGAGAACTACCAGGATTTAAGTCTATACTATGGTCAAGAGATCCCCTAGAAGGTGGTATTTTAGAAGGAAAAGTAGCCGCCGGCTTTTCACGATGACATTGAGACACATCCTCATACTATAAACATTTATGATTTTCATGAAATAGGAAGATCCTTCGAGAGCATTTGCAAGAATCTCACCTCGCAAGTTACCATGTGTGACGTCTAGAGGAGCGTTTTGAGTTCTCCTAAGCTCCTTTCGTAATGCATTTCTCTTTGTCTTTATCATTATTCAATCTTTAGAAGGTTGCTTTGCAAAGATACAACACATTTCTTCCTATTATATTATCTATTTAGGAAATAATGATGTACAATGACGGATTGTTGTAAATGCCTAATATAACCAAATAGACCCTTTTTTTGTTCATGTCAAGCGAGGCATCATTTCTAGTTACCATCAGTCCTCAACTAACCCTTCTTGTGTTCCGAGATTAATATCCTCTATGACTGCTATGAACAAATCTAGCTAGTTTTTATCTATATTTCTTGAAATTCTACCTTTATCTTTAAGAGTACCACTCTTATCATCTATCTCACTAGCATAAGATTCTACAAATAAATAGAGGACTTAAAGTTTCTCCTTGAACCTACTTTGAAGCCAAGTGATCGTTAAAAATTTGAATAAATAGTTAAATAAAAAAATTGACCTCCATCCCCACTCTGTCTTCTCTTTGCTAAAAGAATCTCTCCACATCAAATAACCAATAGGAAAGCTTCATTGACCCTAAGAAATTTGTGGTTCTATTTCACTCTATAGTACTCCCTCTAGATTCTCTAAAAATATATGATTGTTGTACCTCTAAAACTTCCAAAACATGTAGTTTGTTACATAGACTCAACGAAGGTTGGTGTACAAGACCTTAATGGTTTTAGCCCAGGCTGAAGGGAGGGGAATTCTAGCAATTACATATTCTTCTACTTAATAGGCTGAAGGATTTTTCAATCGACCATTGTTTCACATGGTCATCAAAGTCACGTGCGTATATTTCTTTCCATACCTCCCATAGCACTTCTCCATGGATGACATTCCAAAACTCACAAGAGCAACCAATTGCTTTGCCATTTAATGCTTGTTTGTAGTCGATTTGACTCTATAAACTAAGACTCTTAGCAATATCCTTTGAGACCAAGAGACTCCTAGGGCATGAAAACAAGAGGCAACCAAGGTTTCTCTACCACATAGGCAATAATTACACCACTCAAGGGCCTGACAAGTTCTATTAGCTTTGGCATTAGTCCGAATTCCCCAATGGAGACTTTGTCTTATAAGAACAAGTTTTTCGTTCCAAATGAGAGGATTCCACAAATTCGCGAGCTTACAATGATATCTATTATATGGCCAATTTAGTCACCATATCCTCTTAAGGGACATATGAGAATTCAACTTCTTCTTGAGAACTACATTCTTTTCCATTTTTTGTTTCCATTGATCCATCTAAATCCTTCAATGTTTGGCAATTTCTTATAAAGCACCAATCTTCATAATCGACTCTTGTGCTTGGGCCTATGTCTTGGAATCTAATCTAATAGCTTCCCTCTTGATTACAAAAATGTTTCCACATAAAAAATAATTTATTCCATAGTTTCATTGTCCTTTAGGGATTCTTCAAGTCGAGATCTTTGATTTCCACAATAGGGAACTAAATCAAATGTTTCTATCTAATCTAGATTGCCCCACTTCCAATCTCCATTGAACTTGATGTATGGTTTCAACTTTCTGATCATCTTTTATAAGGAGCAGACAAAGTCGAAGGCCATGAGAGTTAGTAGAAAAGAACAAACGAAAACTGAGTAGATCAAAACCCTTCCCTATACATTCTCTAGTAATACATTCAGTATTGTGTGTTTGTGCTCCAAGATTCTTCTTCTTCCTTGTGCTCTTCGCGTGCTTCCGCAGACTTCTATCTCCAACAATTGGTATCAGAGGAGTTCGTCGCGTCATCTAGGGCGCCGTCGACACTCCTCCGTTTGCAGTCTCAGAATCGCACGAATTTTGGTGAACATACTCAGCCTGTTTTCGAGATCAAATCAGCTTGGCTTTGTGGTGCCGAAATTGCGATCTGAGCTCGTTTTGGCCTCCGAACGCACTATCATAGCACTTGTGCAGGCTATTTTGTCTTTTTGTGCCAAAGGTATATAACAGTTTCTGTTTGCCAGTTTAAGCGTCTTGAAGTCTGCTACAGGTCTAGCAGAACTCGTCTGGGCAGTTCTGCTCAACTTTTTGAGATAGAGTCAATTTTCTGCATCAAGGTATTTTAGTCACCAGCCATGGCTGAAAGTAGTGATGTATTCCGTATGTTCACTGTTGAGGATAAGCTGGATGGTACCAACTACCCATTATGGGCTTATATGATGCGACATGTCTTGGTTGCAAAAGGATTATGGAACATTGTGCAGGGTGTTGAAAGATGTCCTGTTACACCTGCAACGACAGGTACTGCAAATACAGGTGTTGGAGCTGATGAAGATGGTGTCGAAGATGATATTCCATAGATTCTTATTTGTGCTGCTGTTTTTGTTGCACCTACTACAGAGCAAATTCGTTGGGATGGCAGAGATGCCCACGCATATGCATTGATAGCTTTGTCTGTCAAACGTGCCATTATTCCTCATATTTGCTCTTGTAGAACAGCTAGGGATGCTTGGGATACATTTACCACATTGTACCAAGCTAGGAATGAAGCTCGTGTTGCTTACCTCCGAAAACAGTTGGAGAGTGAGCATATGAATGAAGGTGATTCTATGGACAGTTTCCTAACGAAGATAAAAAATTTGAAGGAACAATTGATTTCTGCTGATGAGGTTATACCAGATAGCTCACTTATGCAGACCATTCTGAATGGTCTTCCTGATTCATATCAGAGTTTTGCTTCTACTCTTCAGTTGATGATGAAAGGCAATCCGAGTGCCTTATCATTTGAGGAGTTAGTCTATGTTCTATTGCAGGAAGATCAATCCAGGCAGAATAGGTCCATTATGCATGTTACAGATCAAGCTTTCTTGGCTAGTCAAAAGGGCAAAGGAAAATGGAGCTCTTCTACTAGTAAGCAGAAATCTGCAAATGCTGCACATTCGAAGAATCAGGATAAAGATGAGAAGAAATCAGAAAAGCAAAAATTGTTTTGCAAGTACTATAAAGGGAATGATCATATCATAAAGAACTGTCCAAAATTGGCTGCAAAAGAGGCAAAGGGAAAGGAGGCTGGAATGGTTGTTGCAGAAGCGTCTACACCAAAAACAGAGTCTGCTAATCTTGTGCAGGAATAAGAATGGGCATTTACTACTGTTTGCAGTTTTGACCCATCTTCTCATGTGCAGTGCATGTCTGTAGTGGACTCAGATCTGTGGTACTTTGATAGTGGGGCGACCAAACATATTACCTCGCAGCGCAGTTACTTCTCTTCACTAGAGCCTGCCCCTACAGGGAACTGTCACATGCGCCAACAACTCCTCTTATCTTGTTATGGGAGTTGGTAAGATCATTCTCACTACTGCTGATGTGAAATTCGTTGATGACAGGTGTACAGTTCATGATCTATCAAATGGCAATGTGATTATTGCTTCTGGCATTTTATGTCGTGGGCTGTATAAGCTCATAGACTATGAAAGATCTGTGAATGATTTGGCATGTGCAGTTCATGGTTCTCAGGCTATGTCAAATGCAAAGCTTTGGCATTCACGCTTTGGTCATCTGAATTTTGCTAGTTTGCTACGCCTGCAGAAATCTGATATGGTGTCTTCTTTGCCCAAGCTTGAGGCACCTAGAAAACATGTATGTGAAGGCTGTATTTTGGGCAAAATGCAGCATTCCTCCTTTCCAAAAGATGGTTCAGTTGGGGCTACACACAAATTGTGGTTTGTACATAGTGATGTCTGTGGTCCTATGCAGACACTCTCTTTTGGGAATTACCTTTACTTCATGACTTTCATTGATGATTTTTCCAGGCATGCATGGGTATATCCACTCAAAGCAAAGTCCGAAGTGTTCATGTGCTTTAAAAAGTTTTTGGTTTTGGCTGAAAATCTGTCAGCATGTAAAATGGGCACCCTCCATTCTAATCGAGGGGGGGAATATATGTCTTCTGATTTTAATGCATTTTTGATTGAACATGGGATAAAACACCAGTGACCAGTGTCGTATACACCTCAACAGAATGGAGTTGCTGAATGAAAGAACAGGTCACTCATGGAGATGGCGAGGTGCATGGTCAAGAGTCAGGCTTTACCACATAGTTTCTGGCTTGAGGCTGTCATGTGTGGAGCATATGTACTGAACAGGTGTCCCACTAAAGCGCTATAGTCTATCACTCCATATGAGGCTTGGCATGACCGCAAGCCATCTGTTGCTCATCTATGTGTTTTTGGTTGTTTGGCATATGCATTAGTGCCTGAACAACATCGTAGAAAATTGGATGATAAGGTAGTAAAATGTATTTTTGTTGGGTACAGTTCTGAAAGTAAAGGCTATTGTCTGTATCATCCATAGACTAAATGCATTCTGGTTAGCCGTGATGTTGTCTTTGTGGCAGATGCTATTCAGCCATTGCTTTCATGTACGAAGGAGACATCTGTTAGCTCCAAAGACATGTATGATACATTGATGCCTCTTTTTATAGGTGGACAGTCTAGTGTTGGTCCTAATAAGGCAACTTCCCAGCCTTTGCAGGTTTCATATGATGATGTAGATCATTCTATTTCTGATGCAGATTTACATGATGCACTTGTTGATGAGAGAGCTGATATTGAGCAGGCAAAAACTATGCCAAAATGGATGGTGCAGACTTTGCGTGACAACAAATTAGATGCACCTTTGTCATATCGTACTCGTTCAGGCTCTCATAGTGCGTCCTTTGCATCAGATTGCTATGCTGTGGCTGCGTCTAGTCTCTGTGATGAGAATGAGCCTGTTTCTTTTGATGAAGCACAGAATTCAGAAAATTGGATGGCTGCCATGCAATCTGAATATGATGCCATAATGAAGAATGGTACATGGTCTTTATGTGACTTGCCTCTTGGCAAGAAGGCCATTGGCACTAAGTGGGTATACAAGCTGAAGCGTAAACCTGATGGTACAGTTGACAGGTATAAGGCTAGGCTTGTTGCAAAGGGTTATGCGTAGGAAAGAGGCATTGATTTTGATGAGACCTTTGCACCTACATGCTGTATGACTACTGTTCGGAACATTTGTGCACTTGCAGCCCATCATGGTTGGAATGTACATCAGTTGGACATTAAAACAACATTTTTGAATGGTGACTTGCATGAAGAAGTGTATGTTTTTCAGCCCCATGGCTTTGTGCAGAAAGGGCATGAAAACCAGGTGTGCAGGTTAAAGAAGGCATTATATGGTTTAAAGCAAGCACCACGTGCTTGGTATGAGAAGATACATGCCTATCTGGTTGCACATGGTTTTGTGAACAGTCCAACTGAAAGCACCTTATATGTTAAGCGTGCAAATGATGTGCTCTGATCATTGTTGTCTATGTTGATGACATGTTGCTCACTGGTCCTATTGAGAAGCATATTGCTGATTTGAAGGCTGATTTGGGGCATTTGCATCACTATTTGGGCATTCAATTTATGCAAGTTGATGGTGGAATGGCTTTGTGTCAAACGAAATATATTGACACATTATTGGAGCGTTTTGGCTTTGAAGATTATAAGCCTATTTCCACTCCTATGGAGACAGGTTTACGATTGAGTCTTCATGATGCTGGAGATGCATTTGATGCTGTTCTCTATCACCAAGCTGTTGGATGCATGATTTACTTATGCATTACTCGGCTAGATATTGAGTTTGTTGTCTCACAGATGAGCAGGTTTATGCATTGCCCAGGAGTCACGCATTGGAAGGTGGTTAAGCACATCTTTTGCTACTTGAGTGGTACTCGGCTACTTGGGTTGTTTTATCCCAAGGGGGGATCACTACTGCCAGATTTGCATGCTTTTTCTCACTCAGATTGGGCTAGTTGCTATGACACTCGTGTGTCCACCAATAGTTTTTGCTTCATGCTTGGTAGCTCATGTATATCTTGGTTGAGCAAGAAGCAGCCTACTATGGCCACTTCCAGTTGTGCGGCTGAGTATAGAGCAGCTTTCAGAGCGACTGTTGAGTGTGTGTGGATTAGATGCCTTATGGCTGATTTGGGTGTTGGCCAGTCTTCTGCCACCACCATCTTCACTGACAGTGAGAGCACATTGGCAGTTGCGAGGAACCTTGTGTTCCGTGCTCGCACTAAGCACATTTAGGTGCATTATCACTATGCCAGGGAGAGGTTCTCTACTGGGGAGATCAGCTTGGCATATGTGCCCACGCAAGAGAACATTGCAGACCTTTTCACGAAGGCTTTGCCTAGGGAGAAGTTTGAAGCTTTCCGCAAAGCTTTGGGCTTACTTCGTTTTGTGGAGTGATTTCCACATAGCTTGGCACTTCCTTATACATGAGTGCCAGCTCCTTGTTCACCGCATCACTCCTAGGGGGGAGTTGTTGATATATTTAGGTAGTGATGTGTGTGAACACACTAGGACTGTCGGGGCACTTTTTTCCCTCTTTAGGAGGTTTTTTTCCCCCGGCTTGTATATACACCTATTGCCCTAATGGACTACTTATCTTTGTACATTCTCTAGTAATACATTCAGTATTGTGTGTTTGTGCTCCAAGCTTCTTCTTCTTCCTTGTGTTGTTCGCGTGCTTCTGCAGACTTCTATCTCCAACATTCCCCCTAGAAAGTCCCATGAGGGTAAGGAAAAAGTTTCTTATGAGAATTAGATCTATCCATGATGCTTCTATTTTGCACCACAATTTGACCATCCGCTTGGTAGCCATCTTATATATTAATCTCTTAACATCCATAATATGTGACGCACAAGAATCTTTTGGGTTTGCACATATGGCCTATTTATTTTGGGCACAACCCTCCTATTCAAATCGCTCATCTAGAGGAAATTTCTACAAGTTATTTCCATCTTTGTTAAATCGTTCTCTTTCGCTCTCCAGCATGTCAAGAAATATGCAATCAAAATATGCAATCAATGAAATAAAGAATGGGGTCATCACCATGGAACCTCACACAAGCTTGAGTTGCAAGCCCTTCAAGTAAGCAAGTGTATTTTCAAGCTTGTCAAGAACTAAGTTCCACTCTAGACCCATGAAAACATAAAAAACCATCAAAATATTGAGTAGATGGAGACTTTGTCCACCAAAGACCTCTAGACAACCCTAGTTAACCACAAACTTCAAAAGGGCCCAAGAAATGGGCTTAAAAGCCATTTTCTTGTGATCTATTTTTGAGTCGAAAGCCTTGTACAATGTATTCAGACACTATCGAATGGTAATGATACTATTAATGAATAGTCTCATTTTCATTGGCTTTTCTCTATGGGGAGGCACTTGAACATAGGGAGGCAATAAGAAAGAGAATCTGAGTTAGGGGGCACCTCTCTCCGCTAGAGTGCTTTAATCTAATTTCTTAAGATAGCTCACCATTTACATTAACTCAAGTTGAGGCACCCATAAGTGTTGGGATCATCTTGATGAATTTCGAACCATAGCCAAGATCTTTCAAGAATTATAGAATAAAGTTCAAAGCGAGGCCATCATAAGCTTTGTCAAGATCAATGTTGATGAAGAGGATATTTTCAATAGGATCTCTAGAAAACTCAAGGCCTTGTCACACATCAATAATTGCCTCGAGGATGGATCTACTCTTTTTGAACCCCTTTTGATCCTCATTGATCGATGAGAGAAGATGTAAGGAAATCCAATTAATGACAACCTTTGTTTAATTCTTATGGCCCGTTTGTAGCATGTTGATAAGTGGTTAGTTATCAATTTTTGTTTTTTCTATCCATTTTTTGAACGAGCTTGATCACACATTCATTGAAAATTTAAGGCAAAGCACAAAAGTGTACCGCTTCTTGCCAGACCATGTATAAGAGGTTCACCAAAAAGGTTTTCAACGTCCTGAAGAAGAACTCTGGTAAGGTCCAGAACAAGGATCTTCCCACTAACAGAGAATCAATATCTTCGAATATTTCTCTCTTAATGATGAAGGAATAACAGAGAATCAATATCTTCGAATATTTCTCTTTTAATGATGGAGGAATAAAGAATATGCACTATATTTTATGGAAATCCTTTGGCTATAATTAGAGAGATAGTGGCCATGCAATCACTCCTTTAAGAAGAGAGGAGAGTGGATACCGTGAAGAGTTGAGTGAAATGGTGGGCACCTAGTTAGTTCTTTGTTCTCTTTCTGAGCATATGCTCACCTTCTAAGTTTAGCAGTGCATACAACCCAAATATACTCACCTACTAACTTGGTCACATAGAGCTTTATCCATGTAGTTTTCAACGATAAGTACATGACTTCTTCTCATAATGGATTTCATATAAATTGAAGCAGAATGGATCATTTTTAGGCACCTACGTGATTGTGACGCTCAATATATCTAATATGCTGGAACAAGATACGCCTTCGATTGGCTGAGTGTTATTCTTGCTTATCTCGTTACATAGAGAAAAACATCTGTCGATACCCTTGTCTTTCTAGATACTACAAACTGTACTTTATTTGGATCATTAGACACATCTTCTCCATAGGTGTTTGTTAGCTTTCGAGTTTTATTTCAACACATAAAGTTTTTGTAATATGTTTTGCATTCTATGCAGCATGAATATCGATTTCTATGTGTACATACACTTGTTTAGAAGTTTGAAAGTGACTTGTTTTTGTTGGAGGGGCTACTCAAGTTGCCGTCAAAAATCATTTGGATTAAAGTTACACGTTTATAGAGCGCTAAAAAGGCCTAGATTATCTGATTTATTTATCAGATAAAAATGCTTACTACATATGGTAGTTTTGAAATTTAACCAAGCATAGTAGTCTACGAGAGAATTCTTGAGATAAGCTAAAAATTGGAGGTCATATCGTCTGTCATGTGGGAATATTTACTAAAATTATATTGTCAATATTTCTGATTAACATATCTATTGATGAATAATAATGAGTATATTTTGTAGATACCTCTGCCTTGTTTAATAAGTGCCCTCTCTAGTAACACCTCTCTGATCCTTCAATGTACTTTTTGTCAAAAACAATCACTACAACATATCGAGGGTATACGGAGGCTCCTACCCAGGAAAATGAACGAGCACAATTTTTCCGCGATGTCGTTGTTATGGTCGGTATGCACATCGGAAACATAACGCCGGTATGGGTGCTGCTATGCTCATCGGTATGGGCGTCGATATGAGTGTCGGTATAATCGTTGGTATTACCGACGCTCATACCGATGCCCATACCGATGGCTCTGCTGGGTGTACCGATGCCCGTATCGATGACTCTATAGGGCGTACTGACCATATCTGCACAAATTTTTTTTGGGCAAAGTGTGTTGTCTATTGCTAGAGCATGATGTTGTTAAGCAAAAGATAGTACACTCTGCCCAACTCTAAACTGAGTACATATGTTATGTACTCTAATGGCAACCAAAACATGATTTTATATGAGCAAAAATGAACCATGAATCATGTACAAAAATTTGTATATTCCATAAATGAAAGATGTACAAGAGTGTGACAAAGCACTTCCATATAGGAATCGAATACAAAATTATGGTACATCATTGCCACATAGGATTTTGTGGCAATGTGGAAAAGCACTTCCATATAGGAATCGAATACAATATTATAGTACATCATTGCCACGTAGGAGTCTAATACAAAATTGTGGCAAAGCATATATGTAAGGGGATCAAAACATTTACACCTACAATCTTGCAACAAAGCATGTGTAAAATGAGACAAATTGACATGACATTTATAAACAGAAACTAAAAATACAAAACCAAGCTATAAGTTTACCTAATCATAGAATATTCTCCCATGAAATGATTGCACCACGTCCCTCTAAGTCTTGCAACACTGTGGCCAATCCATGACGATATCTGTAAGATTCTTTGGTTTCCGTCGGAGGACGACCCACTACCAAATCCTATAATAAATATGCAAAATGTGAGATGAACATACATGATGTGTTGAACACAAACAAATTCAATAATTAACATGATAGTTACAAATTGGTAGCGCATACTATCGTATCCGCCGCTACGTAAATGCGACGTTCCAACTGTATCCAAACGTGTGGCCACCGCATCTCTCTGTTGATGATATCGATCAGGAGTATGTTGTTTCTCATCCTCAATGGATTCCCACTCTTCAACATCTAACCACACAGGCTTCAGTAAGCCTGCTCTAAAAGCATCGCGAGCTTCCGACCGTCGATGAGACATCACCTCGCGTGCCGTATGCTGAATCCATTCCAAACTCATAATAGGATTCCCAGGTGCTGGCTGGTACTCTTCATATATCGATTGTGTGATATTGTTTTTAGAGTCCCTATCCTGTTCGTTCCATTTTAGCATTACAGAATGTCCAAACTCTATGGAGCAAAGTTGTCGAATGCACTGACGCATTGACTTCCCGAGTGCATCCATGACTAGAGCTCCATTACCTATGTGATATATTTTGGAGCCGTCATGGTCATGCGCTCCCCAAGGTATACGTGGACATCCCATCTGATCCAATGTGAAGATCCCATTTGATACAATGTGTGTATGCATATGCATGTGTGTATGTGTGTATGCATATGCAATGTGTATGCATATGCATTGTGTATGTGTGTATGCATTGTCTATGTGTGTATGCATATGCATGTATATGTGTATGCATATGCATTGTGTATGCATATGCATGTGTGTATGCATATGAATGTGTGTATGTGTGTATGTGTGTATGTGTGTATGTGCGCATGTGCGCATGTGTGCATGTGTGTATGCATATGTGTGTATGTGTGCATGTGTGCATGTGTGCATGTGTGCATGTGTGAATGTGTATGCATATGCATGTGTGTATGCATATGCATGTTTGTATGCATATGCATGTGTGTATGCATATGCATTGTGTGTATGCATATGCATGAATGCATATGCATTGTGTGTATGCATATGCATTGTGTGTATGCATATGCATTGTGTGTATGCATATGCATTTGTGTATGCAATATGCATTTGTGTATGCAATATGCATTTGTGTGTATGCATATGCATTTGTGTATGCATATCCACTTGTGATGCATTGTGTGTATGCATATGCATTTGTGTCTATGCATATGCATTTGTGTATGCATATCCACTTGTGATGCATTGTGTGTATGCATATGCATTTGTGTATGCATATGTATTGTGTGTATGCATATGCATGTGTGTATGCATATGCATGTGTGTATGCATATGCATGTGTGTATGCATATGCATGTGTGTATGCATATGCATGTGTGTATGCATATGCATGTGTGCATGTGTGTATGTGTGTACGCATATGCATGTGTGCATGTTTGTATGCATATGCATATGCATGTGTATGGATATGCAAGTGTATGCATATGCATGTGTATATGCATATGCATATGCATGTGTATGTGTGTATGTGTGCATGTGTGCATGTGTGTATGTGTGTATGCATATGCATGTTTGTATGCATATGAATGTGTGTATGTGTGTATGTGTGTATGTGTGCATGTGTGCATGTGTGTATGTGTGTATGCATATGCATGTGTGTATGCATATGCATGTTTGTATGCATATGCATGTGTGCATGCATATGCATTGTGTGTATGAATATGCATTGTGTGTATGCATATGCATTTGTGCATGCATATGCATATGTGTATTGATATGCATTTGTGTGTATGCATATGCATTTGTGTATGCATATGCATTTGTGTGTATCAATATGCATTTGTGTATGCATATCCATTTATGTGTATGCATATGCATATGCATGTGTATGGATATGCATGTTTGTATGCATATGAATGTGTGTATGCATATGCATTGTGTATGTGTGTATGCATATGCATTGTCATTGTGTATGTGTGTATGCATATGCATTGTGTATGTGTGTATGCATATGCATTGTCTGTATTCATATGCATGTGTGTATGCATATGCATGTGCATCTGTATGCATATGCATATGCATGTGTGTATGCATATGGATATGCATGTGTATGCATATGGATATGCATGTGTATGCATATGCATGTGTGTATGCATATGCATGTTTGTATGCATAAGCATGTTTGTATGCATATGCATGTGTGTATGCATATGCATGTGCATGTGTATGCATATGCATGTGTGTATGCATATGCATATGCATATGCATGTGTATGCATATGCATATGCATGTGTATGCATATTCATATGCATGTGTATGCATATGCATATGCATGTGTATGCATATGCATATGCATGTGTGTATGCATATGCATATGCATGTGTATGCATATGCATGTTTGTATGCATATGAATGTGTCTATGCATATGCATTGTGTATGTGTGTATGCATGTGCATTGTGTATGTGTGTATGCATATGCATTTGTGTATGCATATGTATTGTGTGTATGCATATGCATGTGTGTATGCATATGCATGTGTGTATGTGTGCATGTGTGTATCTGTGTCTGCATATGCATGTGTGTATGCATATGCATCTTTTTATGCATATGCATTGTGTGTATGCATATGCATATGTGTATGCATATGCATATGTGTATGCATATGCATATGTGTATGCATATGCATATGTGTATGCATATGCATATGTGTATGCATATGCATATGTATATGCATATGCATATGTGTATGCATATGCATTTGTGTGTATGCATATGCATTTGTGTATGCATATGCATTTGTGTGTATGCATATGCATTTCTGAATGCATATGCATTTCTGTGTATGCATATGCATTTGTGTATGCATATCCAATTGTGTGTATGCATATGCATGTGTGTATGCATATGCATGTGTGTATGCATATGCATATGCATGTGTGTATGCATATGCATATGTATGTGTGTATGCATATGCATATGTATGTGTGTATGCATATGCATGTTTGTATGCATATGAATGTATGTATGCATATGCATTGTGTATGTGTGTATGCATATGCATTTCTGTATGCATATGCATTGTGTGTATGCATATGCATGTGTGTATGCATATGCATGTGTGTATGCATATGCATGTGCATGTGGATGCATATGCATGTGTGTATGCATATGCGTATGCATATGCATGTGTGTATGCATATGGATATGCATGTGTATGCATATGCATGTGTGTATGCATATTCATGTGTGTATGCATATGCATTTTTGTATGCATATGCATGTGTGTATACATATACATGTGCATGTGTATCCATATGCATGTGTGTATGCATATGCATATGCATGTGTATGCATATGCATGTGTGTATTCATATGCATGTTTGTATGCATATTAATGTGTGTATGCATATGCATTGTGTATGTGGGTATGCATATGCATTGTGTATGTGTGTATGCATATGCATTGTGTATGTGTGTATGCATATGCATTGTGTATATGCATATGCATGTGTGTATGCATATGCATGTGTTTATGTGTGTACGTATATGCATGTGTGTGTTTATACATATGTGAGTGTGTATGTATATGTATCTCTCTCTCTATGTCAATTGAAAACAAAACAATCACTTACATCGATGTAATTGTTTGAATTGTGGTCATCAAAGTCCACTTGAAGTTGTCTTTCATCGAATTTCCAAAGACTTGATCCAGAATATCTTGTAATATTAAAGAGAGAAAATATTAGAAAAGCAAAAACAAAAAGAAAGAAAAAAGAGTGCTACAGTATGTGCGATATACTTACCAAAACTTCAGATCTGGAAAGATAGAGGTGTTCTTAGATCTAGAGAGAGAGAGGGAGGGCGAGAGAGAGAGCGAGGGGGAGAGAGAGAGAGGGAAGGAGAGAGAGAGAGAGAGAAACTGTGACAAACAAAGATATGTTGTTCGCGCACGCAAAGTCGACAGTCGAAGATCTAAGTTCAAAACGCCCAAAATGTTGAACGTTTGCTCCCGGACCCAGCTAAAAACCGAGCGTCGGAATAAGCGTCAGTATGGGCGTCGGTACTTTCTAGTAACTTATCGACGCTTATACTCATGCTTATACTGACGCTCATCCGACGCAGTTTTTCCAAGGCTAAGCAGCTTTCCCAAATCTCTCGAGGGTCTTACTGACGTTGACACGGACCATCCGTATGCCGAATGTCGGTATACCCTTGGTATATTGTAGTGAATGTGCAACATTCAATGGCCTTGCTAATGCCATAGGCATCAAGCACACGCCTCTGGCAGCAACATAACTAAGGAGTGGCATCTTCTTTTGCAACGCAGCTTTTTTCCATGCAGTATCTTTACATCAAAGCAGGAGTTCTAGAGAGAAAAGCTCTGAGGAGGAGGAAAAATAAAATTTATCGCATCAAATCCTTTGTGGTACATGGAGCAAGCTGCATGCTTTTAGTTCAATGGAAACGCTCCCCCGAACATAGTGCTGAAGACGATAATGATGCACAACTTTTGGAGCAAGGAGCAATCTCGAAAGACAAGAAACGAAAGCGATAGAGTTTTTCTACGCGCTTACTCTTGCATACGCGACCTAGCGTGAAGAAAATATTACTCTAAAATGGGATCATCGCTGCACCTATCAGAGACCCCCTCTCTGGCTTGTACTCCTCTTGTATTTTCCAACAATGTTTAGTGCTCCGTAAGGTGTCGAATTCCACAATATCATCTGCTCACAAGCCTAAAATACAACAACATATGCCGAGGTAGCTTACTCCAGAGTATGGAAGTGCCAAGCCATATTCACCCCATGATGTTCTCAATATCCATACCTCGAAATCTTAGAATGCAAGAAATAAGGGAGAAAGAATTGTGTCGTCCAGCTAGTGAGGAGCCATGGTAATGATGGTAAACGCATGAAACGATATTCATTTCAATCTAACAATCTTATCGTTCTATGAAATCATTTCATATGCACGTCATTATTCTATTAGAAGGGAAGAAAAAATTCTAAGTAAAGTAGAATCTATATAAAACGAAACATTAATTCTAAAGCTTTTATATCTCTGTAACAACTCTTAGGCAATCCCTTTGAGTTAGTTCACCTTGTAGATAGTTTTTTTCCATTTTTTTTGTTTAAAATAATGGTATTAGACACTAATCGTTATTATCAGTAAGGTCTTTTCGATGTATAAATGGTCTTTGAAGGTACATAAAAGTTTGCAAGTACAAAAATTCATAAATGGCAAACGAAAACTAAAGTTTTCTTAATGTGTTAAGGTTTACGGAACTTCACCAATAATGCTCCACCTATTCAATGAAGATTAGAAGAACTTTCTTAAGCAATGAAGACACAACATCAAATTTACGAAGAGCAAGCATACGGTTCCATTATCACCACACTCGATGACACATACATACACTATGTGGATGAGGCAAGGAATGCATATGAAGCTTGGAAAATACTAATGCTCTCCATATTCAACAAGAATTAGAAGAACTTTCTCAAGGGATCAATACACAATGCCAACTTTACAAAGGGAAAACCTATGGTGTCATTATCATCACACTTAGCGACACATACATACACTATTTGGATGAGGCAAGGAATGCATATGAAGCTTAGTAGATATTGGAGAACATTTTTGGTCCTCATGTAAAGCAGAATAACTTAATTCTCGAAATGCATTTGTATGGACTTTAGCTTAATCTTAATGAGGATGATGCATCGCTTTAAAATATGATGAAAAGCATAGTGACACAATATCCTTACTATGTTCAAAGAAATGAGTCCTATTTGAGCCCTAGAGGATGTATTAATTTCTATACAACATGAAGACGAAGGATCCAGAAACCAAAACACCATATATATATATATATATATATATATATATATATATATATATATATATATATATATATATATATATATATATATATATATAAATATATATATATATATATATATATATATATATATATATATATATATATATATAAATATATGTGTGTGTGTATATATATATATATTCAATTAGCTAGAACCAAAATGTGTACCGTATGTAGACACACTAGTCATGTCGCCACAGATTACTTAGACAAAATAAATGCACCTTTTATGCCAAGATTGGACACTTTCCAAGCCATTGTTTGAGGACAACTGAGTTCATCATGGAGACCAACTATCTCAAAACGACTTCTCACCCAACAAGAACTACAACAATGTTCTAAGTACCTAGTATGGTAACTCCTCTTGTAAATGCACAATGTGGCATGCCAAATGTGTCATTCAACAATGTAACTTTCTTTCCTATGCTAGGAAAAAGGGAAGAAATTTTAAAAACTTTTACCTTGTCAGATAATTGCCTTGTCAGTAAGAAGCTTTATCATCCTTTAGCGAACCTTGTGTTAGTAGCCATGTGCAACATGCATTGACCTTCTTAATGCCATAGGCATCAAACATTGCATGTGTGTGTATATATATATATATATATATATATATATATATATATATATATATATATATATATATGCTCTCTATTCAGTGAAAATGAAGGTGCATACTTGCCTTACATCCGTGCGTCATTAGTTACTTTCTTCATCTCTGCTTTTCCGTAACCAGATCTTTTTCTTGTGTGGAAGCAGTTTGTCCTTGATATTCTTTGATATAAATCAAATGGTATCGTTATCATTATTGTCCCATCAATAATTTGATGCATTTTCCTCCATTTTTCTGCAAAATGTTATACGTAAAGTGGCCAACAACAAGGTGAAGAAAATTCCTCGTAGATCCAATGCAATCGTCGATATGGATAGGAACAGGTATAATTCATTTTACCCAGAAGACAAACATGCTAGAAAGCTTTAGACAGCTTTACGAATCAGTGTCTCTTCCTCTCACTCAATAACTACATTGTGCGAGGAAAATGATCTTTTCACAAATCCACAATTTCTTGAGAGTAATAAGAGAAACATGCTAGTTAGCTTTAGAAAGTAACATTGTGCGAGGAAAACGATCTTTTCACAAATCCACAATTTCTTGAGAGTAATAAGAGAAATGTTGCGCGCATATGCATCAACGCATCATCGCTAGAATGATGGTTACAGAGAAATGACATTTGCATGACAGAGAAATGATGGTTACAGAGAAATGACATTTGTATGTTTCTATTTCTCCGGAGACTGGAAGAAGTGTACAATTGCCGATCCAACTTCTTCATTCTTCTCCTTCTCGGGTTAAATTAGTGTTCTTTGCCTTAGAAACCTAGTGCGGCAGGGGTTAAATTATTTCCAAAGAGATAGGAAAACGCTTTTCGTTGAATTTTAACGGCATGAGAGTCAAAAACCTTCGACAGACACATACTTGTTTCTTAAATTTTTTAGTCACTCGACCGACACGTAGTCGGGTTTTTTTTTTTTTTTTGAAAATCCAGTTCTTGGGTGGTATGACGGGTAAATTTCTCCTTCCACTTTTCATATGAGAAGTTTTGATATGTTTATAGAGGACATACTCAAACAATATACATATATATAAAAAAAAAACAGAAAATAAATGTATCCGTGAATCTGGATGAGGGCGAAAACCGTGAATCGTGGTCTATCATCTCATCCGCAGTGTTTTCGTCCTTCAACAACTACAGCGATTCATACTTTCGGGCTAACTGTTCGTTCATGTGAATTTTTTTTTTAATAAAAGAGGTTCTGCTTTAGCTTATTCTCCCGGAGTTTAATTAAATAAAGAAAAGTACAAGAAGAGGGGATTAGTGCTCACGGGACCCCCGGGATCCCATAAAGCAGGGGTAGCTTTTACAGAGTTAAGATGGCATTACAAAGAAGGTTAATCACCCTCTCATCCCTCTCATGTGGGGCCCACTTGGGTTTAAGCTTGTTGTTGATCAAAAGGAGCACTTGATGATGCCTGAAGGGGGGGGGGGGGGGATTTCTTACAGTTAACGATCTTTTGACAAGGAGGAACAACAATTTCTCAATCGACCACTCTTTGGGGGAGTCGCCAAAGTTAAAAGCACATCTTTCCCTTCAGATTTTGGATAGCACCTCCCCTCTGATGGCATTCCACAGAGTTGCAGAGCAGGGGATCGCTTCTCCCAATAGAGCTTGCTTCCAACTGATATGTTTCTGAAGACTAACTTTTTTTCCAACAATTTGCGAGAGCTTGTAGGAATTGGGACAGATAAAGAAGATGTGAGAGATATCTTCGATAGACCGGTAGCAGTGTTTGCACCAGGGAGGTATCCCACCAAATTTGCTAGCCTTAAGGTTTGTTCAGATTCCACGATGAAGAATTTGCCATAAGAGGATATATTTTTTAATTTCTATGAGTGGGTGCTAGATAGCCATGAACTTCATGTCCCACCAAAGCCGCGTCCATGAGAGGCACCGCTTCTTGTTGAGGTTAACCTCATAATCAATCGTTTCTTTGATGTTCGGGATTTTTGATAGGCTATTCCCATTGTGCCATTTGAGACCAAGAGAGCTCGACGTGTCATGCCCCATGAGAAGGCGTACTTTATAGCAGTCCTAGGCGAGACATCTGCTTTGCAAAGTGTTCCATTCTTCATAGGAAATGTTGACACTAGGGTCAATATCCTCAAAGTTGATCCACTGGTTGGTGTCTTGTTTCTAGAGATGTTTCCATTTTTTGAAGCCTTTGTTCCATAGCTTCTTGGCGTTTTGAATGTTCCAAGATTACATGCTCCGGATGCCATGAATCGGAAACCAAATAGAGTCGTTTTGTCTGATACCGGCCACCCACTTTGAGTCTTCACTTATTCTTGTGTAACTTTTGACTTTATTCCAACTCTTCCATAGGGAGCACACTAGATTCGAGCCTTTCAGGAAGACGGGGATCGGGGAAAACAGCAGGGTCAAGATGTCAAGATTCTTCCAATTTGGGAATCCCATGAGAGTCAACTCATTCTTGTTTCTGAAGATCAACTTGGCCCACGAGTCCTCCCCGTTGCACCAAGCCTTAATCATCCATTTTGCTGCAAGTTTGTTAGCCATGCACCCAATGTCTAGAATGACAAGGCCCCCACTATCTCTTTGGCTGGTGCAGATAGACCACTTGATTTTAGGCAGCCCCCTCCTATTGTGGTGGCTCGTCCAAAGGAAGTTTCTATATATACTATCTAGTTTGGATAGATCTTGCTCTTTCAGTCTCCAACAGGAAAGTAAATGGTCGATGATATGAGGAACGTGTTGATAACCATAGCACAACCAGTAAGATTGAGTTGCATACCTCTCCAATAGTTTAGCTTGTTTTTGAGTCTGGCCAGCACCCACTTCCATCGTTGCTCCATAGAGCTACCAAACCCTAAGGGAATCCCAAGAACCCAAAAAATTTGGCTTTGTGGAATGATTTGAGAGCCATGATCAATTAGAAGCTCAAGTTGGGACCCGAAAATAGCTCTGAAGGCGGTCTTAGAGTGGTTGATTATGGATCTAGAGGCTTTGCAAAAAGTATCGAGACACCTCCAGAACGTCTCGAGGCTCGTACTATCATAGTGGACAAACGCATTCATATCATCGGCAAAGAGTCTCATGGTGATCTGGCCGTGGTCATGAGGAAAACGGAGGCCTTTGATATTGCCAACTTCCACTTGATGCGCCACTAGCCTGCTAAGCCCTTCCGTGGCAATGGCAAAGAGAACAGGAGCCAATGGGCACCCTTGTCTAATTGATCTTCTAACTTTGATCGCCTTCAAAAGTTTTCCATTAACATGAATTTGAGTCGACGCATTTCCCAGAAGGGTCGCGACCATCTTGGTGAATTTCTGGCTACACCCAAGATCTTTAAGCGACTGCAGAGTATAGTCCCATTCTAGCCTATTGTAGGCTTCATCGAAGTCGATCTTGAGGAAGAACACATCTTGTCTCGACTCATTGGTCGAGACCTTCCTAGATATCAATAATGTTTTCCAAAATTGACCTACCTTTGATGAAGCCTTTTTGGTCCTCGCTTAACCATGCTCTGAAATGGCTAGAAATTTTGTTGGCTATGACTTTGGCAATGATCTTATATCCCGTTTGGAGCATTGTAATAGGGCGCCAGTTCTCTATTCTGTTTGTTTCCCATTTTTTGTGTATTAACTTGATAATGCCATTGTTGAGACAAGTCGGAAGCACACCAAACTCGAGCGCCGCTTGCCAAACTAGACGAACAGGGGTGGCAACCACCAACTTGAAGGATTTAAAGAACTCATTAGTGAGCCCATCTGGGCCCGGGCTTTTACCACAAGGGAGGGCATCAATGACTTCAATGATTTTTGCTTTTGAAATTGGGCCATCAAGCAGGGAACGAAGGTTGAGTGGTATCCTGTGGGGGGAAACCCAAGATATGGCTTCCATGCAGTCCTGTCTATGGTGGGAGTGGGGGCTCGAGGTCCCAAGGAGTCACATGAAGTGCCCTTCAATGATCCCAAAACTATCTTCTTCCATATTGCATACATTGCCATTTGAGTATAGCAATAGGGGGACCGATTCTGTGTTTTGTTTCCCTTTAAGGATGCAGCACATCTCTTTGGTGGGTTTGTCGACTTTGCCAGCCCACCACTCCTTGAAGAAAATTTGCAA
Source organism: Ceratopteris richardii (assembly GCA_020310875.1). Lineage (NCBI taxonomy): Eukaryota > Viridiplantae > Streptophyta > Polypodiopsida > Polypodiales > Pteridaceae > Ceratopteris > Ceratopteris richardii. Next base: position 144,576,158 of record CM035426.1, on the reverse strand, counting down.
ATTTTTCCTTTGTATTTCTTCCCCGTATCTTAGTAGCGCTCTGATTTTTTGTAGACCTTTCTGGGATTGAGCTTTTCCTTTGTTCACTTCCTCCTCGAGTCTCCAGAGTCTATGATATATAGCTTCTCTACGAGCCCGCCGCAGAGTCTCGAGCATCTTCCTGGATCTAATCATGATCTGTCGTGACTTATCGACCGCAGTTCTCCAACACTTGGCTGGGGACGAGCTGGAGGCGAACGCCTCCTTCCACCTTTCAAGAGAATCGGTGAGGCTCCTTGGCTCCACGCCTGCACGACCTCCTTCTCTCTCCCCTCCGTTCATGTGACTTTGGAGTTCATCACGTCAGAGGCAGTCCAGTTCATTTGCCGAGAAGGTCAACGTATGCATCTCCTTCAATGAGCTCACTCGCAGTGTTTTCGTCCTTCAACAACTGCAGGGATTCATACTTTCGAGCTAACTGTTTGTTCATGTGACTTTGAAGTCCATCTCGTCAGAGGCAGTCAATGAATTTTCTCTAGACCTTTACAGCTCATTTGCAGAGGTCTCTTTACACTCTGAAGCTCCTTCTGTCGGACATTGTACTATCGAAATTGCAGTATACATCTAGAATAAGACAAGGTAGAATACAGGTACATTATGGCAAACAATGTAGCCACGTAAATATATTACATAGCATTCAGCAAAGTACCTCATCTCTTTTTGTGATTATCATTAAGTGGTGTGTTGGTTTCGGAAGCCACTCACTATATCACGTGGGTATGTGCATGAAGCACGGAAAAGACTGATCATTTCTTTATCTATGTGCTTTAGGGTTAAAAGCTTGAGCCGACCGATTAGTATGCTCTTTAAAAGAACGAATGAGAAACGTGAGCACGCGTGATGATCCACCATAATCTGCAAACATATTAGCTGAGATATTCAAACTCATATTGACTATCTTCTATTGTCTAATTTAAATGTAAAACATAAACAACATGAAGGATATATCTTATCTTTACGGCAGTGGAAAACATCACTCTCTTGTAATCACTGTCTCTTTACATTACATTCCGGCGTAGATAACCTACACTCTAGACGAAACAGAGTGAAAAGAGAAATAAAAGTTATTTGTCATGTCACGTAACTTATTATTCTTTTGAAAACATCACCTTATAATCACTGTTCATGTCTTCGTCCATGCACTCTGTTGTCTCCGCCCATTTCTCTCTTTTGCACACATCACAACATCTTACAAAGGCCTCTACATGCATTCTCATTTTTTCCATCATAAACCATCAAACATAAGACCTTGAATTTTTTATCAGGTGAACATTCTCTATGAATCACTTTTAAGTGGGCATCTTAGAGTAGAGCTAGATACTAACACGCATAGAACCAAATCAAGAAGAAATCATAATTTTCTTGCTTATGTAAATGGAAATGAATCAATGTATATTGTTTTTCATTATCATTAAAAGAACATTTCCTTTCGGTGGGCATGTCTATAGGTAGCTTCCTAATGTGAGAAAGTTAACCATAATTTGACTCTATTTAATGTTTGCAAGCTTTGTATATAGTGTTGCATGCTGAATCCGTTTTCTATATTTGCAATCTTGACAGTTTTCTATATATTGAATCACATACCTCTCCATGGCTGCCCATGTACTCCATCGAATCTTAGGATTTGTAGATTCTATGACCAAGAATAATGGAACCCTAATGAATACTTGTACACCCTCTAATCTAGCACTTAATGCTCATCATTATCTATACAACATATGCCATGATTGTCTGGAAGGACAACCAGCCTATGGCAATGTAGAATAAACTTGGGTTTTCTATTTGTTTTACATGACACACAGACAATGTGGTGACTTATTCCATAAATGAGAGAGATAAGAATGTGCTTTTCCCTGTTGAATTAGTATGCATTAGGGATGCCACCGTTAATGCCACTTATTGCTTCTCCATTGATTAGGCTAGATAAAAGATCTGCTTGCCCATGATTTTTTCTTTTTCTCTACAACAATTCAAAGTAATATTTAGGGAGGCGAAAAAATAATATATCTAACCTCCCCATGGGAAACGATTAATTTACTAAGTACATGATTGCATAATGGTCCTCAAATATCTCAAGTTATTTAGACAGTAAATAGGTTCAAAGCTTTTTTACAACATAAAGAAATCCAATTCTGTCGTTCTCTATGGTGGTGTAGTTATGATATGCGTTGTTCAAATGCCAACTTATGTTACGGTATATAGGAGGCTAATATAGAATCTATAGCAAAGTTCAAACGTCCACATGTAATAGGAGTAACTTACTTCAATCTTGCGTTTTAAGGACTGGGACAAACATTAGTCTTTTTCTCAGCTCTTTGAATGAGCCTTCGCAATATTCCATCCATTAAAAATTTGCTTATCAAGCTCTAAACATGCTTAACAATCATGGAAGACATATGAATGGAACATATATAATAGCATGAATGACCCATGAAGTCTTAGACCTCTTTAGATGTCGTATTTCTATGGGATTCTATAAATACTATGATCTTCTCCTCGTTGGCGGATATTTCACTTTAAGAAATGATGTTTCCAAGGATTTTACCTTGGTAAAACATGAAGACGCGCTTTTCAAGGTTCATAAAAGCTTTATCATTAAATATCTACCTCAGGCTGGGTACGTGTTGACACCGTACCTTTGTAGTGTGACATTATCATTAAATATCTACCTCAGGATGGGTACGTGTTGACACCGTACCTTTGTAGTGTGACATTATCATTAAATATCTACCTTAGGATGGGTACGTGTTGACACCGTACCTTTGTAGTGTGCTCATAGGTTATCAGCATACACTTCTAAGCATTCATGAAGAGATTATTAAAACACACGTCACATTAGGTCTAAGGAAGGTGGATGGTGCATCTGTAAGCACAAATAAGAACACCATAAATGCAAATATATTGCATGGAGAATTATTTCTTGTGCTGGTCCTCATGAGTGATGAATACTTGATTGTCTTCTGAGATTTTTTCAAGTAAATGGTACTCTTCCTTTCTTTCCCCATGTTCAAGTAAGTGTTCAATTATTAGCAGTCAATAGCTATGCCTAATGTTTACTTCATTCATCTTGTTAAGATTGATGCACACACTTAATTTGCCTTCGTTTGGGACATTATGATAATGGATGAGACCGACTCAATGTTTTCCATTTCGTAGGTGCATCCTACTTATAAGATATCTTCAACATCTTCATATATCCTTTTGAAAAATATCTCTCCAGTCATTTTGATTTTGGTCTTTTATTATTCTACATGTTGTTCTTGAAATTGTCTAGGACTTGTGAAGGTTGATTCCTTTCTTTGCCGTAAAATTCTTTTATTTATTTGTCTAAGTATACTTGAATTGATACACAACCCTATAGTATTTCAATGACAATAGCATGAGCGTTGAATTACTTAGTACAAACTTGCTCAAGTAATTTCCATGAAAGTTGGATGTTGTACCAGAGATGTGTATGAACTCTTCATTTCCATTGATACACACTGTTATTACTTGTTTCGTCATGACACACCTTCTCTTCTTTGACATGATCAAATTCTACTCCACAAATTCTTAGAATAAATCTCTCTAGGAAAACTAAGGGTTTATCCATGTGAGAATCTACTAGTTGAAGCTTCACCGTGGTTGACCTTAATGTCATTTCACCCCACTTCATCGACAAGGATGCCATAGCCATGGCTACAACAGCCCCTAAGTTGTTGATTATTTTACTCATGTGACTCTTGAAAGTAATGGAGGTACACTTACGAGTCCTTCTATATTCAACCACTTTGTCTAAATGTATTTATTTGATATGAGTCTCTAATGTGATTTTCTCTAGATATATTCATCCTTTCCTTCTTATATCATTCAAATATTGAGGTTTCAGATTAACCACGTCCTTGAGTATGAAAGGACACTTCACTTTGGCCTTTTAAAGCTCATCTAGAGTTCTTGTGAAGAATCTTCCTTATTCTTCTTGAAACTCATCATAATCATCTTTTTGCCCTCATAATCA